>JAIPRN010000004.1:231170-252460 GCA_025469175.1 Geopemphigus sp. TES_GeoC_2020
TATATATATATATATATATATATATATATATATATATATATATACGAGGGTTGTACGATAAGTAATTGTGTTTAAAATAAAAACGCGTTTAAATACAAATGTTTTTCTTAATCTTTTTCTATACACTTGATCCGACCATATTCGAATTTGTCTAACCCGTCCGAAAAATATATCTCGTGAAACCGTTTGAAATAGGCCTCTGTTTCGGTGGCGACTTCCTCACTTGACGTGAACCGCTTTACGCCTAGTTATGTATTCATATTTGGAAACAAATAGAAATCGCCGGGAGCCAAATGTGGAGAATAAGACGGTTCGAGATGTAGCCTAATTCGACCAGTTTTGATGTGACGATCGCGGGTAGTTTCATTTTCCGTTATTAACGAAAAGTACGAACATTTAAACTTTTCAAAGTCGTTGGTGGAAAAATGTTGTAAACGGTTACGTTTGAAATTGTATCGAACACGCGTTAAGAGATAACTTCAAACGACAACGTTGACATTTTGTATCGTACTTTTGAGCAGTACTTATCATACAGCCCTCGTGCATGTGTGTGCGTTGTGGGCGTGTTAAAAAGTGATTCGTCGATTCTTCATATTATTGCCGTAACGTTAAAAAAAATCGACGCGCCGTACATATTATAACGTCGCGATAGGTTATACCTCTATCCGACACACGCGCTCTCTCTCCCCTCCCCTCTGTATCTCGTCTCTCTCCGATTTAAATATGTCGACGTTTCAACCGTGCCGTATAATCCCGTGTTAATTGATTTTCCTTTTCGACGCGCGTGTGCCGAACTCGGCTCGGACGTAATTTGTTCGTAATTATCCGCCGGTAAATAATGCACAGATCCCTCCCCTCGGCTGCCACCGGTTGACATTAAACTGCGACAAAACTCGACGGCCTCCGTGTTAATTGGAAATTATTAACGTATTCGACCATATTGCCGCGTCTAGTGAATCCTCGAAAATCGTACGTACGTCTATGCGCGTGTGTCCCCCACCACCGCTCCCGTAATGTATATAAAGTAGAGCGTGTACCCCATAATAAAAGGTCACGCCGGATTCTCCGGTCTAGTTCAATAAAGGCTCGTAATTATATTATTCGGCGTATTTGTCTAACGTGTTAAACGAAAACAATTTTTATCCTCGGCCGACTAAACTGAACCTCAAACAATAGGCTTTTAATCGTTCGTTTCTATTGCGGTCGCCGTAGTAACACATCTATGTATACACGCGCGCGCGCGCCTAATCGAATTTTTTCAATTACGTACGCCTAAACGATTTTTGCCAATTTCGAGACCCATATAGCGAAATTACACTTTCCCGTCCACCAAAAACATTAACCCTTTTCATTCAAATCCTTAGAATTGCGGAGCTCTTTTGAAATAGAAAAGACAAAGGTGTCCGTATACGGCGATTGTTCTCCTACAGCTATAAGATCTATAGTACGCGTTTTATATCTATTATTACGCGTGATTAATGATTACACGAATATACCCGCGACTCGATCCGTTAAGTCCCGAGTGAATTACTTTTTTTCTATACGTAAATCGTGAACGCGTTTATTAACGACAACGGCAAAAAACGATTCCGTAAATTAAACGATAATAGTTTTTCCGTAACGTTTAATCGTACGGGCAAATACATATAGCGTACACTGGCGTAAACGTTACTACGAACGAGTAATAGGTATTTTTGACGATTATTGCGAATTTTTTTTCGACTTTTATCGGCAACGTAAATCCAATTACAATTACGGATGACGAAATAGACGTTTCCGTAACACGATTAACTACAATTTGCTTTTCAATTATAACGGTTTCCGTAATAACGCGTCGTCGATTTTCTTCGTTTCATTATTCCGTCCGTCGCGATTTCTTAATAAACAATTTTCGGTAACGAATATCGTTCTCCTCCCGTCCCGTCCAAATAACGAAATTGGGGAAACGTAACGAATATCGTTGTACGATAGAATACACGGTGGCCGGGTGGCTAGTGGGTTGTTTTTCGCGGTTTGCGCGATACGAGAATTTTCGTAATAAACCCAGTTTCGTGTAAGTGCAGTCGCGTTTGACGACGACGTTTTATGTTTGTGTATCGACGGGTGGTTCGTTTCAAAAGATTCCGTCGTCCTATATATATATATATATTATGGTTCGTAACGTGTCTCCGACGTGCCCGGACGACCGCCGCGCTTCTTCGCCGGTTTATTTTATATCCGATCTTCTCCACGATTTCGTCGTATCGCGTATAACGAACGAAATCCCGTTGTTGTTTCCGAACGTTTAAATTGGCCGCCGCCCCGGAACGGTTTCATTATACCGTTATTTCGGGACGTCGCGCCGCGCTCGTTTCATTTTTCGAAAGCCGCGTATTTATCATAATATATACGCCGCCCGGAGGTTACGATACGATTTCGTACGGTTTTTTTTATTCGAAGCGGATAACACGTTTTCGCGTCCGCTGTAATACGTATAGAAACGTATCTACGCGCGGTTATAATAAAATTGATAATAAAACGTGGCGATAATAACCGCCGCCGCTCCACTCCTATACATTTCATACGTATCGGAAATTAAGAAATAACTTACGTAATTAACGAAAAACCGTAGGGACAGAGTATAGTTTCACGAAGTCGTGTTCTCCTCCCCTATTCATCCGGCGTATATACTACACGCACGCAGCTCACACGGGCCAGTTACGCGTCTTTTAATCGTCGTACATCCTGTCCATCCATCCATCCGTTCGCGCGATACGATACTCGACCGAGTATATTATTACGTTCACCAGCCGTACTTCCTAAGCGTGTGTATGTACCAGCGCGTACCTCGGCGCGAAATTTTTCCACCAGGAAACTGTCGCGTTTAGTAGTGCGTGTTGGGGATGGGGGATCCGCTGGGCGTACCGTATTTTGTACCAACCAAACGTAAACGACGAATACACAGTCTCCGTGAAACGTGCCGTTACTATTACCACGACGTCTACGCTACGGGGATGGACTCGATAATTGTTCGATAAGCCCCGGGTGTAATAATTTTAGAGATAATTTCGTATTCGTACACGCAGCGATATAATGTACCGGAAATCGTACGGATTTTAAATATTTACTAATTATGCCCGTAATCGCGAACGCGATATCGTCGTTCGTACGATTACGCAAAACGAAAATACCGATATTTGGTGCAGGCATTTTCGAGCCGCGTAGTTGGATACTGTTGTACGCCGCTATACCGTACTATTTACCGAAATACCGTTACGTCGTTGGCGTATACTTAGGAATAAAGTAATCGTGTACGCGAATTGCGCGGAAAGTACTAAATTTTTTAAATTTTTTACGCGTATATTGGAACGATTTTTAATCGTCGGTTAGGCGAATTCGTTTTTGTCCGTTTTTGGTTTTTTGTTTCAAACGGTATATGCAATCTGTCCGGAAAGCTCGAGAACGGTTTTAGACGGTTTTTGTCCCGAAGGAAAATTTGGTTTACGGACACGTAAACGGCGCGTTTGAAAAAAGTTAAAAAAAAAACCGTCGACTTCGGTGTATTGGCGGGAGAATTTTATTTTATAAACTACGTAGAAGTCCCTGCTGAACCGGATTCGTTTTGAACGTCGTTTCCCGTTCGTACAACGCCGCCCGACGCCGAAGCGCGAATCGAAAACGTTTTTCGTTTACGAACATTTACCACCGAAAAGCGATTAAAAAAAAAAAAAAAAAACACGAAAAATATCCGTGCGCGTGCCACCATCACCACCACCACACCGCCGCCAAATTCTCGTGTACTTGAAATCGTCGTTGGCCGTTGTCGTCGTCAATAAGTCGAACGGAACGGGGGAAATTCGCGCGACACGCCCGTCCCGACGGGACGGCCTTCCATTAGCGAAAGTCCGACGAAATTACGCGCGCGCGTTGTTTTCGCGTCCAAATATCGACGAAACCGTCGGACGGGGTGGGGGTGATGACCGCGACGAAAAATGTGTAAAACGAACGACGAAATAACGAATATAACGCCTAACCCGTATTTTATTGGACGAGTCACGAACGTCCGTTGTCGATATTCGCGTAGTTCGACTGTTGACCTCCCCCGGACACACGCGCGAACGTGTCTCTATATTTTTCGGTAATAATACGAATCGTTACGTACGTAGTTAATATATTATCCGAAACGTTTGAGGAAACGAGTTTTCCTCCAGGAGGCCCGGGTGTTGTTGTACGTTGAACGCAATTTTAATCGAAAATAATAACGCGCGCGCCCGAAGGGGAGGGGGTAAATTTCGAGTAGTTTCTTTCCCGGTAGCCGCGCGCGTTCGTCTTTTTCGCACCGTTAACGTTCGCCGAACTTCGGTTTCCGTAGTTTATCGCGTCGGCCCATGCGCGATTAATCGAAAGTTGCCGTCGTCACGGTTTTCTTTTCACCGCCGCCAACCCCCGGCCGTCGTTATACATGTATATTTCGCGAGAATTCGTTTTTACCACGCCGAAGAAACTTCTCAAAAACTTACGGTCGGCGATACTACTACACCGAACTTCGGTCGGGGACGGCCGTCTATTAGAGTATTCGACCGTTTTATTCCGATCGAATATAACGGTCTCGGCGGCGTTGTCCGAAACGAAATTCCCCCGCTAAACGGCGTATTCCGTTTTTTTTAAACTTTCGCGGAACAGTGTTAGGAATCGATATTTTCTATTAGGTACGTAACCTAATGGTCGTTGTATATTAATTGTTACGACGCCGTCGCGCGTATGTATGCCGACAATTTTTCCAGAAACGTTTTCACCGTACGCGGCCGCCGTGAAATAACAAAAAGTCGATTTGTCGAAAGAAAAAACCGCGAAATTATTCGGAAAATCGAAACACGCCCTTTTCCTGTCACCGATTACCGGCGTCGATTATTCCATTTACAGGTCGGCGGAAAACGCGCGCGCTTTCGTCTTTCTCCCCGGGGAAAAAAGCCGTATTATTATTATTATTATTATTGTCGGTCGCGCTTAAAACGCCTAACGAAGTACGCGGGGGAATTCCCGAACGTTAAAAAGCGCGCGTTTTCGACGCGCCCGGATAATCCATATTCGCGAAGACCGTACAACGATTCAAATATATATTTGTTCGAGAAAATATCGTCTCGACGTAGTAATAGTAATGTACACAACGGTAGAAGTATTCGTTGTACGGCGCTCGGACGGTTATTAGGTTCGAAAGACGTTAACGCGACCACGTCGTGAAAAAATCGAATTCGAAGTAATATACCGACGAACGAAATATTATAAAAACGTCGTTCGTTTTTTGAAAAGATCGCGTCGGAAAGCGACTAGCGCCGAACGTACAAGAAGAGCGCTTCGATGTTTTTTTTTTTGGGGGGGGACGGTTCGTCGACACGTTAGACTTTTGTACACACTGCTCGTGTTGGCGTAATTATGCGGCATTTGGGGGGGGGGTGCCGACTGTTTTACGAAATCGGACCCGGCGGTCATTTTAATATCGACTCGATACGACGAACGGCGTATTTTGAAACAATTTTTTTTTATCGATCGATTTTTATATTTTTATAAATAATTATATTTTATATGTTAATATATCTACTTATTTATATTTTTATCGATACGACCACTGTTCGGAGAACTTGAGTGCAACACTTCGGACAGTCGGTCGCGAAATTGTTTACGAAACGCGACTATAGAAACGGATAAACATTCGTCCTTAACGGGAATATGACGGCGGCACAGTCACCCGCCATACGGCCAAGTCCGTCCCGTACGTCAAATCTAAGTTAACGAAAATCGACTGACACACGCCGCGCCGTTTACGTCCGCTGGTTTAAGGACACTCCCCGTCGTATCTACGCAATTTACGTGTGTTGTACTAGCGGCGAGTTTGTTTTAAAAAAATACCGTCGTCGATCGAACGGAACGAAATACGAAGGCGTACACGTCCGTTTGTGTCGTGACGCACCGACGATAGGTTGGGGGGGAGGTACATTTTCGCGCGTCGTCGTTTATTTAAAAAAAAAAAAAAAATACGAAACTCCCAATAATTTGTAACGGGGCGTGCGCGTGTGTGTGTCGTTTCGAGAGTAATAATAATGTAGTTGACGAGAATTACGCGGACGGCGTTCGACGAAATTAAATCGATGACGTCAGCGACCGATTCGAAGCGAAACGTCGCCGCGCCGATCGATCGTCGTCGTTATTATTTTTTTTTCGTCGCGAATACTCCCGCGGTTCCTTTAATAACGCGCCTTTTATTTCGTTGACGTTTGTTTTTGGTCGTGTCGGGAACCCGTTCAAGTGCGCCCCAACCGTGTTTACCGTCCATGCCCCGCCCCGCCGCCACCCAAAGTCGTGTCGTCGTGTCCGCGGAACGCCGCGCGTCTAGTTTCGTCGTTTCTCCCCCTCCCCCTATGTGCCGCGAACACCTCGTTCCACCGTCGAATAATAATAATAATCGAAAAACCGACGGAAAATTACGTTTATCGATTTCGGTTTCCGTTCGTCACCGTCGTCTTCTACCCGCTCCTCGGCGCCCACACCTGGCTAACCGTCGGTTCCGCGTCTGGTCGAGGAAAAAGAACGTAAACGTACGTGTACGGCGACGACAACGATCCCGTTCCTCCACCTTCCGAAGGGACAGGTACGACGAGTGACCCACTTTTGGGAAGAGAGATTTCGACTGTGATAGGAGCAGGTGTTGTCGCGCACGACGACGACAACGACGGGAAATAAAACGCGACGCGCGTACACGCAAATTGCGGGCGACGTTGGTTGTTGTTCGGGTTATAATAATAATATTTCGTATCGTTTTGCCCGCCAAGGTGCCGTTTGACGACCGACGGTTACTGTTTCCGCCGGGTCCGGCGGCCGTTCTCATATCGGCCGCGTACGCCATTTACCTGTTGCTGTTCCCACATTGGATGGCGCCGTTGGTGTTGGCCGGCATGATAGCGGGTGAGTAAATTACAAATACGTATGTATATATATAAGTATATATTCGCGCGAAAACGGCCGACGACGACGTTGTTTACCACCGGTCGGATTTCGAAGCGAACGCGTCGCGTCCCGCCCGTTGTTTGTTGCTTGCTACTCGTCCCGCGAACACCGCCGGACAATCGCCTCTACCGAAAATGTTTATGAAAAATTAATTTCTCACGAGACGTATCGTTCTAGTCGATAATACGAAAAACTAAAATATTTTTAAATTTCAATATAACGTGTTCGTTAAAAACGAATAATTTAACTAAAGTTTATAAATGCGCCTTGTTTCGTTAGGGTCGTCCGATTTTATTTATTTTAAAATTAACTCCTTCCGTCCCCGAAACTCTGGTCAAAGTACGCCACCGGTTGTTATTATCGTTTTTCATTTTAATCGCGAGAAACGTATAAACGCGAACCGCCTCCTACTGCTGCTACTACACTCGTCCTCCGGCGCTACGATAAAAAATCGACGCTAATCTCGTACGACAATCGTGTTTGTTTGTTTTTTTCGCAGGCTACGTGACGTACGATTTAATACATTTCTATTTACATTACGGATGTCCCAGGGAAGGCTCGTACCTGTACACGATGAAGAGATACCATAACCAACATCATTTCGCGCACCACGAGAGCGGTAAATGTTTTTTTTTTTTTTATGGTGTACTACTCTATACGCGCCCGTATCGTGTGTGTGTGTGTGTGTGTGCGTGCGCGCGCGCGTCCTTTGTACGGCCGCGTCGCCTTCCGCCGCCGTGTGCGTCTACCGGTGGTAGATGTGTTTTGGTCTCGACGAAAAACGACCCGTCCATTTAATTAATTCGGGTTTTCGTCGACGTAAAAAGTCGATCGTGCCGGCCGGCCGGACGACGACACCACCACCACACACACCTGTCGCGGGGGATCGGACGGCGCGCGCGGTTTATTATTAAAACGAACGACGGGAAAAAACGTCGTTTTATACGAACGTTCGGCACGACCGTTCGACCATCACATCACAGCCACACGACGACGACGACGACGACGATATAATAAAACACGCGCCCGTCTGTTTCAGGTTTCGGTATCAGCAGCCAATTTTGGGACCACGTGTTCGGCACGGCGATCGCGCTGAAAAAGCTCAGCCGATGTCTGAAATGGTACTGAACCCGCGCCCGTACACCTCGTGCCTTAACATTATTATACAAAAAAAAAATATATATATATATGTATACATCGTATATACGCCGCAATGTGTGTGTATGTATATATATGTAACGAAATACGAATATATTATTAACGCTACACACGAATAAAAAAAAAAATGGAAAAAATCAAATCACGCCAAATCTCGTCGTCGAAGCGTGTATTAACGGAATTCGCGATACCGTTCGGAAAATAAACGCCCGCGAAAGAGCGTGCGCGTGCGGAGAGTACCCCGGCTGCCGTCGTTTCGTGTCTGTACCGCCGGCGTATGCCCGCGCCGTCGTGTATATTATTATTTCTATATTAACACGTACGCGCCCGCGACACGTCGCTTCTTATTATTACACTATTTTTGTTCAAAGGTATTATACGAAACTTTAAAGCCGTTTTGTTGTTACTCTGTACATTATAACATTATTTATTTATCTATATATATTTTTTTTTCGTCTCTTTTTAAACAATAAAAAAAAAAAAAAAACGATATTATTTATATATACTCGGACGGTGTTTAATAGCGCGCGCGCGTGTCCGAGCTTTTTGTTTTATCCTCGCGAGATAACGCCGTCGTTACTACGTGTCATCGTGTCCACTCGCGCTTTCCCGATGTTTCCCTCCCACAACCGGGGTTTTCCTATTGGGGGGGAGGGGGCGTGTACGACGGTTTTTTTTCCCCGTTAAATTAGGCCGCGCGACCCGTGCGTGGTGTGTGTTCGACGGCGCCCCGCGACGGGCAATTTCGATAGAGTAGTACCGTTCGGAACGCGCCGGGAAAGCCCGCCTTCGATTCAACGATGCGTGTTCGCAGTTTTCGCCGTCAGATGTTAACCGACGACAACGCTACGTACGAAAACCGTGTTAGTACCGTTAGCCCCGTTAACCGCGCGTAAATTGGACGATAAAAAAAAGTCGTAGGCTTTTGACGACGATTGTCGTCGATGGTGACGCCGGTTTTGTTTCCGGGCCGCGATCGCTGTCGATTAAAAATGGGACGAGACGCCCGGATTTGTCGTCGGCCGATAGAAGATAAAAGGATGTATAGGACCGGCGGGCGTCGTCGATCGCGCGCGCGGACGGACCACGTGTCGCGTTGCCCGAGAAAACCGGGCGAACGAAAGTGATAGTGAAAATATTTTTATTCGGCGACGTTTCCGTTCCACGGCCATGAACCGCCGCCACCGTAGATACGAAACAGATTCTCTTTCGTCGTATGCACGCGCGCGCCATTTTTCCCACGGACGACCTAATAAACGGCGGTGGGGTGTGGCAGGCGAATGCTCGGGCCGTGTATTACGTACGTAAGTACCAACCGTAAACGTTCGCGAAGCCGTCCGTACGTTTTTTTTTTATCCGTTTTAACGTTGGCCACCACAATCCAATCGATCGATCCGCCGCGTCCGTTCGTTTCGTAATTTACCGTAATTTTTCGTTTTCTTCCCGCGGTGGTTTCTAACGTTCTCAAGTACGATCGTTAAATATATATATATATATATACGCACAAATTCTTTTCGCTTCGTTTTTAACTTGGGGGGGAGGAAGACCCGCCGCACGTGTCTATTAAACATAATAACGTAAGACAATAGAGTATTTCCGCGTGTACAATAATAGCTCCCCGCCCGTCGTCGGCACGCACGCTCTCCCCGGCCGACGGTTAATTTCAATGTCGAGTATGTGCGTGTGTATATATAGAGTACTCCCATTAATATACACACTCGCCAGACTCTAATTTTAGTACGACGTTTTTTCTCCGTAAATGCGTATATACGCGTTATATATATATATAGGAACGCGTTTCAACAGCCGCGGGACCCATCTCACTGAAGTGGCGGTCGCACGTGTTCTCGTCAGGGACGTCTTTCGACTAGGGGTTCTTAACTTAGGGATGGGCCGAGGTAAAAGAACGCGGGGACAGCTACTTTTCCATTAAGGATGGATCGTTGTCGCGTTCCAAACGTTTGTTGTTCGATTTGTTTCGCAATAAACGACGGTTACTCGCTGGTCCCTTGGGGACGTCCCAATGTCCCTTCAGGCATTCCTTCGGCCAGTGAGCGTATAAGCCGATACAGTCGAAAACAGAAAAAAAGAGTTCTCAACTATGGAGGGGTAGTTGTGGGGGGTTGTGTCCCGAGGCAAGGAAGGAAATTATTGTCGTCGTCGGAATATTACGTACGGTGAACAACGTCGTAATTGTCGTACGGACGAAACGAAACGAAAAAATCCGTCGACGACGATTTTGGGTTTTTCGACGTACCGTTTTCAGAATAAGAACGTACCACCGCGCTCGCGCGTCCGAATGATCACCGAAGAAACTAACTCTCGGACGCGGCGCCACACCTCACCGCCCCTGTCGAACGCCAGACGGACACGTTCTGTGATTGGATAACAATTATCGGTCGATATCGTCGTAGTCGCGGATCAGCGCGGCTATTATACAGAGTACCATACACGCCGGGTGACATGGTTCGATTTCAGTCCCTCGGCCCGTTCTTTTATTCGGAAAATGGTATAGGCGCGTAAGTAGAGATAACCGGTAACGAGATTTCGCCGTGTTCCGGAGTGTCGTCGTAAAAACGCGAAACGTTGGCGCGATTCGTTCGGGGTGGCTTTTACGCGCCATCGAGGAAATCGAAAAACGTAATAATATATCCGAAGTACGCCGGCCAGGCACGATTCGCCGCCAGAATAATGGTGGCGGCGCCGCGGGCTACCACGCGTACGAAACAAATCGGGGACCGCGCTCGTTCCAAAATAGCGTTTGCCGACGAAACGATTACCGTTCGCTTACGCTTGGGGGGGGGTCCGTTCCATTTTTCCAAATTCTAACGATTGTTCGCGCCGTAAACGAGTCTATCAGAAATGCGGTGACGACGACGGTTAACCTAAACCGGGGACCGGTTTTTCGGGCGGACGGCGACAATATTACGTGCTCGCGATCGTTTCGCGCGGGCGGCCTTAACGGAAATCGGCCGTTCCGATTTTTGTCGACTATTCCGGTAATCACGAACGTCGTTTTCTCACGCGTACAGAGCGTCTCGGGTCCGCCAACACGAGCCACGAACCATTGAAGTAGTCAATATCGCGCGAATGGGGACAAACGTTCCCGGGACCGGATACCGCCGACCACCGACGTTCCTCCTGTCGTGCCGGGGTTCTCCTTGGCGCTGCGGCGGCCCAATGGCGCCGTACGACGGACGCTATTTTACGAACGTTTACGTACAAACACGAAAAACGGCCGGAATTGTTCGTCGCGATACGACGGTGTTTTTTGTTTTGTACCGTCGGACCTTGTGTTGTGTACGCGGACAAACGTATCTATCGTCCGGAAAACTCGACAAATCGCGCGCGCGTACTACAACCGTCGACGACGTTATCGCCGTGTCGGCATTACGGCGTCAACGAGAGAATGGTGTCCGTGCACGAATACAACGTGACGGCGGCGGCCGTTTCGCTTTTATTCGTTCTGTTGTTGGCGGCGCGTGCGCTGCCAAAATCCGGACGGGAAAGTGAGACCCGTACGCGCGGCACCTGTGGATTTCTCGCGCACCACCTGATGCCGCGTTTAAAAATATAAATCGCGACCCGCCGCGCGTTATTTCGAGTAAACTCTCGGGCCGTGTCGTCATCATCTCCGCGCGCTCCGATATTCCTACGACGCGTACGCGATGAAACCGTTCCGTTCCATTCGTCCGGTTCAACCATGGGGGTTCCTTCGAATCGAAGTCGGGTTCCCGAACCACCCGATTCGGAAATCCCTCGCCGTGCCCCGCCGATCGGTTTACAAACCCCCGGCACGTGCGGGCCACTAGATTCGTTTATTTTCGTAGGGCGCGGAATACGTACGGCCGATCGTTCGGACACAACGGACGGCGTAATCGGCGTAGTTAAACCGCCACAGAAAACCTTCGACGATCGAAAGCCGTGATTTTATTCTTCGGAAGAGCGTCGAGTTTTCGATTAATAAAACGCGTTTCTTCCACTCTAGTGGAAACATAGCGTCCCTTTTAATTCCGAATCTCTCGAACCATTTCCACCGTTTATTTCGTCGACCAGACGATTGTTGGTTTCGCGGTTTTTTAATCGTGCCCGTGTTTTTGTATCCGATCGGGTATTGTTTTAAATCGCCGTAACTAATTGTATCCGTAACGGAGTATCGAATAATAATGAAACAAACCGCGCTCGAAACTAGTTCCGCCGTTTTCCTAGAACCCTCGCAAACCACGTTTGGTCCGATCGCTTTGATTTCCATCTCGAACTTGTTTTCGATTCGATTAAATTTCAATTGTTAACGCGCCTCCTCCTACTGTACAGTCCCGCTAAACACCTGGGTCCGAATACGCGCTTTAGTTTTTGGATACGTTTCTAAGGATTTTTCAAATTTCGAACTCGCGGCCGACGACGATCGTTTCGTTCGTGTCGTAACAGACGAAATCGCGTTTTTTAAATCCCGTTCGGTGTCTTGTCGACAAATGCCCGTTATACGTACACGTTTCAGGTATATCGTATCGGCGGGATTGCGGAATTGTGATTAAGTCCGTTTCGAAAACGGGCGCGACGTTCGCGGTAAATAATAAATATCGCGTAACGTTTTTTTCCCCCTCCGTCAACTGGCCTTATTTCGAGAAACAATCGTCGTGCGCGTTCAATCGTTTTCGCGTGGTACGAAATTACGGCTCGTGACACGGGAGCGCGGTGCTTTACGCCTTTCGTTTTTTAAAGTATTATTCGTTCGTCATTTCGTTCCACTTGTACACGTACGACGAGTGAGTACACACACACACACACACACACACGGTACGAAATATTTCTCGATTAGTAATGCCACGCTATTAAAACGGTCTCCGAGAGCGTTTTCACGCGCTCGCCAACGTCGTTTATCGCGACTTAAAAAATCCCCTCGAGGACGCGTCGAAAACGATCGTACAATTTATTCCGTTGAAACGATTTACGAAAAACGTACAACTTATTTCGGTTCAAAGTGTACAAACACCGCCGCTAGTTACCAAACTAATTACTAATATTATTATTACCGCTCCGTTCGGCCCTTTTTTAAGCGTAAACGTTTTTTTTAACGGCGAAACGGAATTATCGTTACACGGTTTATGTTAGTTATCGTTCACGCCTTGAGAGTTCGAAACGACGTTATTTAAACAACGTTCCTCCTAACCATTCGCCCCTACTCGCTTTCGCTACGGTATCTTTACGGTTCTCGTCTGCCGGTAAACTATTCAAAAACCCTCGACGGGTACGTATCGTTTCGTTTTGTTTTCCGTCCAATTAACCGTCCGTACAGAAAAACGAATTCCGACGGCTACTTTTCCGCGCCGTTATAACAGCGTGTTGTGTAACCGCCGTTAACGTTCGCGTTTTGGTACGTAAGCCCGCCGGATTGGAATGTCTGCCCGAATCAACTGAATCGACGTGAAATTCGACGTACGTTTATAATCGTCGCTGGGTGGGGGGAACATTTACGGTCGTTTCGCCAGTTTTATTCCGTTCGTAGAACCGCGTTAACGATATTTCGACGATTTCTCGCGTTTTAACTTCTCGATCGGCGTTTTAATTTAGGTTTTATCGAAAACAAAAAAAAAAAAACGACGGAATAATCGCCGATTTCGCGCGCAATCTGAATTGGTGTTCCGCGCTATGTCGCCGGTAAGGCTCGCGGGAAACGGTGCGACCTAACGGAATAAATCGTTCGCGGACGATTTTTAACGAACTCGTCGGCGTGCGAATCCGAAAATCACGTCGTGGGCGCGCAACGCGAGATCGATTCGTGTCGTCGGACGAATGAAGATTTTACAAGGCGGGTGTGGTGGATCGACGTGATGGTACTGTGTGGGGGGGGGGCCCATTTTGCCCGACGGAATACGCGAGCGTTCGTTCCGATGGTCGTTATTTCCGAACGTTCTCCGAGCCGGTTATACATAAACGAATTAATAAGCCGACGAATTTCGCGCCGCTCGTTGCGATTTCGATTCCGTCGGAAATGGACGCGACCGTCAATTCGTAATTTTCCGCTTCGCGCCACACGAACAACCACCATTAACTATGGCAAGAGTAGTAGTAACAGTAGTACAAACATGGCCTCGAGAACGACTCTACGAAAAATTGAAACCGTAATATCGATCGTCGGCGTTTTCGTTCGTAAAACTCACGTTTTTGGCGAGCGCGTCGTTTTTTTTTCTTACTCCCCCTCCCCCCCCGTGCACCCGTAATATAACGCTATTGTGCCGCCGCGGCGCGTTCGATATTAGAAATACCGTCGTCGGGATACGTATTGTGTACCTGTTGTGGACGGTTTATTATTTTTCGTTCGGACCGTAGTATACACACGCGCTCGCCCGAACCGAAGGGACAATGGGTGGGGGCAACAACCACCGCGGAATACGCTCCCGTACTTCTTCTTCGTACATAATTGATAATATCCGAGGCGTACGTGTCGCCGCCGGCCGTGTCCGTTATTGATTCCGGCACACCGCCGCGGAATTCGGCGGCGCTCGTCCCGCGAACGCTCCTCGGCGGAACGACGGTCGTTTTTTTCACGACGCGGAAAAATCTCGCGCGCGCGGGCATTCGAACGCGAACGAAAGCCCTTTGAAGCCGCCGTTTCGAGAACCGACGCGAAGTAGACGCACCTCCGGTGGTATACGGGACGCGTACCGTTTTGAAGAAAAAAATCATCTAACCCGCGGCGATAGGTTCCTAACATTTATTTACTACGACGAACGGAAAAACGAACAACTGTTCTGTGTACGTTTGATATCGCCCGACGGCGGGTGTTCATACGAATTTACTTTTATTTAGCGTTTTACCTAAGTGTTTTTTTTATATTAAACGTCGTTTTTTTCTCTAATAAATAACGAACGAAATACTACCGAATGTTTGTTTATTAGAATAAAGGAAACGATACGAAATACGTTATTAAATATTAAAACTCCGGGCAAACGAGTCATGACCCTCGACATACCTACATATTTACGTGGCGAACCCGGCGCCGTCTATACATGGACGATAAAATGCAATCGTTCATTTAGGCACCTAAATCCAGTGGCGTGTATAAAAAAAATTTTTTTTTAAGGTGGGAGGGGGTGTGATAATAAAATAATTTTGAAACACCAATATTATCATACATTGGTTTTTATTAGAATTTTTTAAATAGTTTTTTATAAAAATAAAATAACGAAGAAACACTTCCATTAAACGTTAAAATATTTTTTGTTTTCTTCGTTATAATTTACAAAATAAACCAACTACCTACAATTATATTATTTACAGGTTTAAAATTTGAAATCTTCAAACATTTTCTGGTGGAATGATGGAAACCCCTAATACTCCTCCCCCCATAAATACGCCGCTACCTAAACCAACTACGTTCATAACGTACTAAGAGAAAACAGTCCAAAGTATACCTCTCTCCATCCTCATACTGCGCATCAACGGGTGAGTGAGAGTATGACGAAGTCTTTTAACATTTTTTTTTTTTTGGGGGGGGTTATAATTATATTATGACAATAACAATTATATTATTGACACGTTTAAAATTTGAGATCTTTAAGCATCATTCTCTGGGGAGAGAGGGTGGAAACGCATAACACCTCTCCCCCTTATAAATACGCCGCTGATGATAAAACGAAAATGACGTCGACTTTTGTAGGGGTTTCGAATTTTGCGGTCGTGTCAACGAGTTTCTTCCCCTCACCCAAATAAAACCCACTCACCAACGGATAAGTTTGTAATCAAAACGCGGTATATAGATAAGTACGTGTTACGGATTATATAATATATAACCCGCGAATCGTTAACAAGCTTTTTTACGTACTTAATCGTCTACCGCACAAGTCCAACCGTCGCGTCATCCCACCCAAACTCGTCTTACACTCACGCGTATCACCAAAGGTCTCGGTGCCATATACACCCTTCGCAGTCGGGGATAGGAACGCAACGGATTCAAACCGGAAATACGGTCGCAATATTGACCACGATTGGCGAGGTCGTTCGTTTTTTATTTGTTGCACGGGCGTGCGTGTACTTCGATCGTCTACGCATTGTAGTAAGTACGTAAACAAAAAAACAAATACGATCTATCGTCGTGACACGAAACACGCGCACGGGGTTCAGATGGCGGTCTCTCGAGATCGATACCAACGGGTGTGTGCGTGTTGTTCGTATAATTACGCGGAAATTAAAAAAACGACCGTTATTTCGGGCGTATCGTGCCGCGGGTGCGACGTACGCTGAACGACCAAACGGCCCGCCGGTAGGTACTCCGGGCGTTTGTTCTTTTTTAATAATCATGTTCTTACTATTTTCGCTTTTTTGTTTGTTCGTTACAGGCGTGTCGCGAATAATCGATAGATTATCGAAGAGCGCGACGCCGTCGTGCGTTAAGCATGTGTGCACTGTGCTCGCGATAACGACGGGCGCGCACGTAATATCCGCGAAACAGTCTGTCGGATAACTAAATCCTAAAGAACCGGACGACCGGAATAGAAAATAAGCAATTTTCTTCGCGCGGCGCTTCGGATAATGTACGCCGATTGGTTGGCTGGTCGGTGAGTACGTTCGTGAACGTATTGCGCGCGCGTATTTTCGAAACGCGTAGTCCGCGGGGTTCGTACAGTCGAAGAGATTAGGCGATAAAAAAAAACGAACGATTAAATCGGTACGCGCGTGCCAGCGAAAATTATTCGGGCACGCGCCGCGAAGAAAAACCAAATTTACGAATAAAACACGTGACCGGAGATGGTATCTGTACCGTAATTGTTATCCGTGATCATCGGAAACTACGGACGATCGAATATTAAACGCGAGTTTTTACAAATTGCTCCACTCGGTACAGAATGTTTCACAATTTGACGACGATCAATCGTAAAGCGGTATGTTCATAATTCCTTCGATTCGTTATGTATTACACGTTCGTTATTTTGGCGACGAGCTTTAATTTTTCTTGTCTTTACATTTGGCGCGTGTGCCATGCACATCATCGCATATTCGTATGCAAGCCGAACGAACAAAAGGAATTAAACTATTTTTTTCGGAAATATTTGTCGGATATCATGGAAAACGCCGCGTAATTTACAACGAAAACGACGCGTAGTGTATTTTAAGAAGCCAAAGGAAGCGTAGTTTTCGTTTTTTTTCATAAACGATCGTTTTAATCGATAAAACAGTAATTAGTACGTAAAATAACTTGCGCTACATTATATATCCGACGATGAAACCTGTAGAAATAATCGGATAATAGGTTCGGTAGAAATTTCCGTTTTTCGTAATATCCTACGTCGTACGTTCCGTAGTCACTATAATTTATTTTTCGCGATGATAATTTTTTTTCCGTTCGAACGTTTGTATATATATAATTATTTAACGTGTCCCATTTATCAGTGACGAGTTTTTTCGCGTGTGATTTGTACACTCCTACGATTTAATACCTCTACGATTAGTCTTCATTTTTTCTTTGCGGTATATATATAGCTATATATAGATTAACAAGTATTACGTCAATACATCACTGCTCGAGTCATAAGTATTGTTCATTTAAAATCTCTGCACACATTTATAGCGACTCTACTGGAAAAAATACCCCTGTTATACGTCACTGATTGCACGTTACCTTGTATATTAGTAAGTACAATACGCACTCGACCCGCGAATGTAATACATACTCAACCCGAATCGGTAATGTGTGTATATATGTGCAGCGTGCACACGATAAACGTGCGACAATAAATTGTACAGTCCTTTACCTTTGCGTTACAATTCAATAATCGTACGGCGGCGTACACGGTCGTTTCGTTCTCTTTGAAAAACCGTCCGCTTTTGATTCGTATTTGGATTTCCGTAGCGTTTGTTTTTCCTTTCCGTATTGACCGGCGCATTCTATTTTGCCTCGCGGTTGTTTTATTCGAGCGTACGTTAAATTTATAGCTTTATAAATATCCCACGACGTAGCCGAAAGGAACCGCGATATCGCCTTACCTAGGTATAGGGAAAAGTGAAAAATGAAAACACTAAAATAATATGGGCGCGCGTACGTTTCCGGATAAGAGCACGTGTACAGCACAAATAACAACTGGCAATAATAATAATAATCGTGGGTAAAAGAAAAAATATTACGTTACAGTGTGCGTTGCGTTCTACGATTGTAAGAGATGCGTACAATTTATGGTTTTATATTTTGACGCGAAAACGAACAAATAAAAGTATAGAAAAGGTCATCGAGTCTTTCGTCGGTCGAAAAAACTTGTTACCCTTTTTTTAAAATGTTCAAATATGTGTATTATATGTTTAGGATTCTTAATTTCGAATCTGCGTGATCTTATAACATTTTCGATCACTTGTGTATATGTGTGTATTAATCGGAATAAATTGTACGCGACCCGCCCCCGTGTTCAACTCAAAAAACTCATCGGATTCTATCTTATATCGTCGATTTACGTACGACGTAATAAACAATTACGAAAAACGCGTCGGGAAAAACGATTTTTAAATTTATTTGACGCAAATGGGTAATTAAAAAAAATAAATATTCCGCAACCTCTTTAATTTATCCATTGCTCGAACGAAGATGAAAAAAATATGATATTGATATTTAGAGGAAAGCAGAATAATTTGATTTTCGAAGACGCAAAAATTCTAAATAAGACTGTAATAATTCGATTAACTACTTTTAAATATCGTCCAAGTTCCAGTGATTACTATCTGAAATAAGAAAACGTTAACGTTTTTTTTTAATTTTATTAGATTCTGACGTTAACTTTATTGTTAGATAATATAATAACGTTTGTTGAAAATATCTAATTTCAAACATCGCCTGTTACAAATAAATAAATGAACATTTGACGTCATTAAGTGCAATCTGTTGTGTCCTTTAAATTGATATCGGGTTCCGAATGGTGTGGGTGGTTAACATTTAACGAAGTTGGTGCGCGGCAAACAATTATAAAGTGGCTCGCGATTTACACTTGGCTCTCTAAAGGTTACATATAGTAAAGATCAATAGTAACTCTCGGCAGTGCAGGAATACACGTATAAATTATTGCTAGGATAGAGGACTTGTAGTTCAATAAAAATCGTTAAATTTCAAAAAATACACGGGCGCTTAAAGATCCAAAAATGTTCAAAAAGCACTTAAAATTAAGCTTTCTGAAACGAATTACTAGTAATTTTGTTTAGTATTCCGTGGTTTTTGTGCCGTGAACATAATATAATCCATAAATTGATTCGATTCCATCTATAAACATAATGGCCTTCCTTGTCACTGGTGATAAAATTTCGCGCGAAAATAATCGGCAATTAGGTTAATTGGTCGATAATTCGAATTGTACGATAAAACAAAACCCGTCGACAAGCGAACGGTAATAAAATTATTAATGACGATAATCAAATAGGCGACGAAACGTTTAAAAATCGGAAAATACGTTTTCTAAGCACTAGGGCGTATTATTTCTACTAACAAAAGCGAAATACGTTATTTAAAAGCGAATTATTATGATCGGTAACCGTTCTAAATGCGTGTATCAATCCTATAATATTTTGATAAACCGCAGAATATAAATATTGTATACGGTGGTATTCAGTTCCTCATAAATAAATATCGTAACGTTATTTTTAGTTTCCCCGTTCGAAGAATAACATAAATTTCCCGTTCGTTTGACCTGTGTTTGCACAATGGGACTTTTTCGCGAATAAGGGGCAACGATTTATCGCCACGACATAAAAACATCGAATCGTCGTATCGTGTCTACGGTATACGGTTCTAACAACGTTTTTTCCAACGACTCGGGACATTTAGGATTTATAATAAGACCCGAATCGCGCGTATACAAATAGGGTAAATGTATTTTCGTATAGCTGTACCACTAAACGTACTGAACGGAATTCCGTGCCAACACGCGTATATGGACGAATATTTTTGCGCGAATTTACCCGGGCTCGCGGTGCAAGAATAATACGCGTTAATTACGGGACGTGGATCGACGCGTGTAAATGTTTACGCGAAATACTCGAAACGTAATTGAAATTTCGACCTCTCGAACGCGCTAAACGTCGATCTCGCCCCGCGTTTCCGGCGAACCGTTTCCTCTTTGGAGGGTACGAGTGTTATTAAAGCGACACGTCAAGTCGTCTCGCGCGGTACACAATTTGCGGTACGACCGCGCCACCAAAAAACACGCCGTTGCCGTTTTCGACTTTTTGCCCCTTCCCCGACGCCTTCCGTAAACTAACTGTTGTACGGACGACTCGTGTACGTGTTACTATAAAAAAGACCCCGGGGTGGTCACCCATCCGAATAAGCACCGGCAAACTTTGGCGCTCCATAATAACGGCCGGGTTACCGCAATGCGTTATTATTATCCACCGGTCCTCGTCGGATTTACGTTACCAACGCGCGTTAAACGGATTAATTTAGCTACGGCGCCAACTCCGACGTTGCTGTTTGCAACGATCATCGGCGTACACGCGTCTGTTCAAAAACGCTCGTGACAATATCGAAAACCGTCGTTTCGTACGAAATGTCGACGAATTTTCGGAAAACCGTAATTTTATCTTTACGGATAACGAATAACCGAGGGGGTTTTTCGCTCCGAAAGAGACGCGCGTTTTCGTTTCGAGAAACGTTATGTATAAAGCCAAATACATGGACGTGGCGCGCGCGATATGGCTATCGCATCAAAGAACGTTTCGAAAACAGATATTTCGCGAATTATCAAATGGCTCCCGTCGAGCGTCAAGGTTCGCCGTGTCTATATAAACGTACACGGGCACGCTCTCATTAAACCCGTGTCCCTTACTTGACGTTCCGAATTTGACGAAACAATCGTCATGTTTGTTTTTGTCGCGTTTACCGTCCTACGTATGACGCGCAGGACGAGGGTAAGGCACATTCGAAGTACGGCGCGAACTACGTGTCGTAATATATTGTCCGGACACGTTTTCCGAGCTAAACGAAACGCGATCGTAATTTTTACGTCGTTGCCCCGCGTCTCGGATTTCATTTCATTCGCCGTAACTACGTAATATTTGTTTTCGTTTTTTTTTTCGCTCGTTGGTCGCGAAATAATCGTACCGTGACATATTACGGCGATACGTATTTAGGTTTTCTCGTCCATAGTAAAAAAAAAAAAAAACAAAGCGCGCCGAGA
>JAIPRN010000005.1:0-198596 GCA_025469175.1 Geopemphigus sp. TES_GeoC_2020
TTTTTGGGGCCGGGCGTTTTTTTTTTTTTTTCGGGCGGGGAACGAGGGTGGGGAACGGTGGACGGAGAGAGAGAAAGATCTACTGTATACGTGCGACGGACCTACCGAAGAGTGAACGAACGGTACGCGTGCGTGCGTACATTGGGAAGGGGAATAACAACTCGTACGTTGCACACGGTCTCCGGCCAAACCCGTTCCGTTTTGTCCGTACACAGGCAGGCGCACGTCCGCACGCACTAATACACACACACACACACACACACACACACACAAACACACACACACACACACACACACACACACACACACACACACGGTCGTTATTCTTCGAGGTACGCGCGTTTCGTACACTACGCACGCGCGCACCGGCGGTATAGCGTTTTTGTTCGTGACGCGGCGACGGTCGGTCGCTGGCGTTGACCTTAATAATACCGACGGACGGCGGGCCGCGTGACCTTGGGCCGAGCTTTGCGGCCAAATATAGCGGCGAGCGACGTTCACTCTGGCACGCGTGCGCCGGCCCGCGCGTTCCGTCCGTTTCGGAGCCGTCGGGTTTCCGTTTCGAAATTCGTTCGGCCGGCGGAGACAAAATACGGGGCGGGCCCGTGAATTGGTGGCCGACGTTCGACGGAGAGCCCGTCGTTAAGGGGAAACGAATCCGCGAACACAACGGCTAAATATAAAACGCGCGTACCGGACAATAGGGATTGCACCGAAATTCGGACGCGTGTTTTCTCGACGAAACAACGTCCAAACGATAATTACGCGACGTACCTAATGGATCGCGGCCGTGATTGATTACCGCTCTCGTTACCGAATTGTGTTTCGGGTTTTGTACGTCCGATAAACGAAGAAAAAAACGTTTACCCGAATACCGTAAACACGTAAATACGCCGGGCGGACGGTCAATACGAATTTGTTTTAATTAACCGCGCGGCGTGCGCAATATCGGACAGCGCGACATCCGCCGGACCGTCGTCGTTCGTTGATTACGAACGGTCGGGGTCGACAAGCGCGAATATTTACCGACCGTTTGTTTATTAGTATTTCCGTCGAAAGGACGAAATATTTTCGATAGCCGATATTTATTACGCCGGCACGACGACGATTCTTAAAAACACGTTTGAATTGGGCGTTAGGTTTACACGAAATCGACTTTCGTCGGACACGGGCGCGCTCGTTCGACCGGAAACGGTTTAAATATTTAACGGGTAAACAAAGCGAACGCCGTCCATTACGGTTGTTATTTCGTAAAACGTTTTCGTGTTTGTAAGAATCATTTAAAACGAAACAGACGGACTGAAAAAAAAACCCGAAATAATTCCGTTTCATATTCGGGTCGATAATACGAAGCGAATATATTGCGCGTCTGTATATTGGTGGTTCGCGCCGAAGTCACTTCCGACGCAATTCGCGTAACTCGAAACTTTCGGATTTTTACCGTTTTCCGGTTTAACCGACGAAAATTCTATTTAGAAACGAAAGAACGGGACATATTCGCGGTTCGTATGGTATACGAAAACGTCGCCGTCGATCGATTATATTCGACAGATTCGAGACGATTTGGGACGAAGCAACGATTTTCGTTCGTCACGTTAGTTTTCTCGTGACGAAACGGAGTGTCGCTCGTACTTTGGTCACTCGCGTAAATTCGCTTACCTACCTTGGGCCGTTATCGCCCGCACGTCCTTGAATAGAGCCACCGCCGTCGTTGTCGCGTCGTACTTGGCCGTTTCGTATCCGCGTTTGAACGCCGAACGGGTCGCGGGAAAATAATTCGGAATCGCGATAACGTTTGTTTTGGGACAACCGGGCGTCGGTCGTTGAAGGACGCGTGCCGCTCGTTGTCGTTCTTACCGAATACGCGGACGAGGGAACCGAAACGCGCTCGTTTTCGACGATATCCCGGGACATGGCCGCTAGTACATCAACCTGCCGGATTAGTGAGTGGTACACGTGGGTCGGGCCAGTTTTCGTATCCGGTTCGTACTACGCGGCGCCAACTATAGTGAACGCGTTAATTTAAATACTTACGCCGGTCGATTTGCCGTAGAACGGTGAGGAGTACGAATTGTCGGGAACCGTTCGAGAAAATCGTAATACAGCCGGCCAAACGACGCGATATTTTACGTTACGCGTATTGTCATTAATATAAAAAAACGTCGTCGAACACGTTCGAAGGGCCGAACGGGCGCGAGTTCTCTTCGTGAAACAGCAACTTTGCGCGTACCGGGCTCCGTGTTTTGGACCAGTCACGTTGGACCAACACAGCCGTACCGACCAAACTCGGTTAGGAAACCCACCCGCCGTAGTACTGGCGTGCCCAACCCGGTGATTTCCGTCGGCCACTTGGTCACTGACGGACGATCCGTGATCGTCCGAAACGACGTTCCGCAATGTGGATCGTACGTCCGCCACGAAAAGACGAATAAAAAAACCGTTCGTTCGCCAACGGGCCGCGTACAAGGGATTGACCACCGGCTTAGTGTGATTGGAGGAACTGTCGACAGGATTCGCGCCGTCACCGTCCGTCAGTTATTCCAACGGCCCGTCACGCAAAGTCCACGTGGTCGACTTACTACCAACTACTACTTGAATACCGGCGTGTTTACGAATTATTCGCGGCCGTTCGGTCGCCATTGACGACACGCGCAACGGTCACCGGAGCCGGTGGTCGTTTTTTTTCATTTTTTTTTTTTTTTATAACCGGCCGGACGTCCGCCGTTCATTCGCGGCGTACGAAATAAATCGACGGCGTTCGCCGCCATTCGGAAGGAAAACTATTATTCGCCGATCGATCGGTTTTTTTTTCTCGTTACGGCGCCGCGCGAAACTGTTTTTTAACGTTCCGCGGATCGTAGCACTGGGCTGCTACGTCGGACCGATTTGGCGAAAAACGCCCACCACCTCGCCCGACCGTTAATATTAGGCGACGATCGTCGTTTACCTACCTTTCTTCGTTAGGATCGTATTATATAATATCGTCGTCGAATAGCCGGACGTTCTTCTTTCAAAAATCGAATAATCGGTTTCATTTTCGATTACTCGCCCGTTATTTGTCGCTTTTCTTTTCGAGCGCCGCGTGGCTGGCGTTGACCGTACACGTCTTCCGTACGTTTCAACCGCGGCCGACAATCGGGCTCCATCCGATACGGTAAACGCACGGTTAACACACGTACGCGGTTCCCGTCGGAATTCACATCAATCCCGGAGGGATTAAACGCGCGAACGCAATGCACGAAAACAAAGGCGTAATTTTTACGTTTATTTCTTTTATTCGGTAAAATACAATTTTACAATCGATTCGGCCAACACCGGCACAACGGCGACGACAAAACAATAGCGGTTACGGTACAATAAACACGGTAGGTATATTACTTCGGTTTTCTTCGGTTCGCCATAATCACGCTCGAAAAACGTTACTAATATAGCGATTTCCCCCCCCCCATTCCACCGGTGTCTTGTCGACGTACGCGTTATCGATTACGTTCGAATTCGAGCGAGCGCGACCCGCACGATTTGTACCGAATAACGCGTCTCGTTCGCCGATCGATTTGAATCGATAACGAGACGACAATTGAAAACGAAACGATCGATTTGATTACCGTTCGACGCCGGTTCAGCTACGCTTTTGGAATCGGCGAATTTCGGAATAACGTTTCGATCGGACGACGCGTACGTACGCCGAACGTATTTACCGAGCACTCTAGATTTACCCCGCGCTATACGCGCGCTAATTCATTACGACAATTTGACGCGTAATTCTATATAAGCGAACGAAATCGCACGAGCCGTTCGTCTCGTGTACCTATCCACACACACACACACACACACACACACACACACACACACACGAGTAAGTTCATTAAGGGCTGTGGAAGAGGAATAATTAGGCGAATTCGATCAGCGGTGTACTAACGGAGGTGGAAAAAACTCCTCCCCCGAGAATTTTTAGGAAATATTAATTTCTTATCGGACGTATAATTTTAGTCAATAATAACGAAAAACTAAAATATTTTCAAACTTCCACACGCCTAATAATACAACGCGTTCGTTAAAAACGAATAATCTATCAAATTGTGTGTAACGTGCCTTGTAAGGATTTATTTATTGAAAAATTAACCTCCTTCTCCCGAAATTCGAGTCTAAGTACGCCACTGAATTCGATCGTTAGCGAAGGTTTTTTTCTTTTTTTATATACACCGCGCGTCGTGTCCGCGTAAAATACGTTTCTTCGCTCTCTATCCCGTTCGTGATAATTCGCGTCCGAACGGATTTCACGGACAATATATATATATATATATTAATATAACGGCTAACGAGGTATTAATAATAATACCGAATCACGTAGCGAAGGTTCGTCGGTAAACAAAATCGAGAAAACGACGCCCTCCCACCCCCACCCAGCCATCCCCGGAAACGGTTCCGTCATCTACGCGTAGGCGAACGATTAACCGTTAGTATCGTTTAAATAACGCGGATCGTCGCGCCGTGCTATCCGAGTTCGGCGTTGCCGGTATTCAAAATGGACGGTCGTGTCGATAGCTGGCCGTGAATTTTTCGTTTCCGTCGCCGCACCGTAACGACGTGAAAAATTCTGTACGTAAACCGTACGCCGCGTACGTTACGCCTCGCGCGTTCGAGACGCAATTTACCGGGATCGTTAACAACGGACGGTTACCGACGATGTGGATCATTAGGATGGAAAACGGTTCGCGTTTTTATAAACGACACGGCGCTCGTTCGAAGTGAAACGCTTTTTTTCGTTTTATTCCGAAATATTACCGAATCGTTTCGGTAAATAGTATCACCGCCGTCGGGATACTTGAACGGAAATCGTATTTTTAACAACGGCCCCTTAATATTATTGTAATCGATAAACAAAAATTAACGCGTCGACGATATTAACGAGCTCTAAACGTGTTTCGTCGGATAGTCGGCTAAAGTTCGTCGATAATAAATGTCCGGGGAAGGGTTTTTTTTTTTTTTTTTGAGGGGGGGCGAGCCGTTTCGTCGACGCGTCGCGACGTTACACGTTTTACGTTCACGTTTAGTCGAAAACGTTTCGTAAATAATAAATGTAAATAGGTACGTTAATTTGAAATTTCACACAGCTCTAAAATGTTCGTCGATAACCGCGGGAATATTAACTCCGACTGTTACTAACATATTTTACGGACGTAATAATTGTCCCTCTGAAACAAACGTAACGTAGCGCATTAACGACGGTTGTTTACGGACGAAAATAACGAATCGAGGGCGCCGTAGGGTTTTACATTGCCTACGGCGGCGGCCGAATTATTATTATCGACACTCGCGCACGCACATTTCGATTTCTAGCACAATAATTAAAACTACGTAACGTTATTTACCTGCGTCGACAACGCCTTAAACAGATTCGATGGTCTTCGAGGTGGAATGTCCCTCGATATAGACGTTATCTAATAAATATTAAATTATTATCGTTATTATTGCGTAAAATGTTCAACACGTATTTCGAGTCCAAGGATCGTTTGAACGGCGCTTTAACGGCCCTCCGTCAGTTTTCGTTAAGGGTACAAAATGTATGTCTGTAATCGCCGCGGTAAATTTGTTTGCGCCGAACTGACGTTTGTAACAAACGGAATTCGGACGCAAAGTCGGTATGCACGTATTCTCGGAAAAGTAAAAATAAATTACGCGTGTATAGTCGGAACGAGCAACTTATAACAATAAACCCGGCGTGGATGCCATCTAAATTCCCTTTAGCGGGAAAGTCTAACGTGGCGCTCGCGCCGCAACGCGCAACGGTCGAAATTTAATTAAACGCGGCTAATAACCGAACAAACGGATTGAAAATTACCGGCGTTACGAACGATCCGAATAATTTCGGCCCGCGCAATCGATTTTCGTCTATCGGGCGGACATTTTCGAGTGCCGAATCAATTCGAAACACGCGGGCAAGAATAACGGGACGGAAGGAAAATCGCCGGGAAAATCCGCCGGACGTGTACCGAAAAGCCTAGACGGATGGACGGGAGAATGGGCTAAGAAACAAACGGCTTTTAGGGACGAAAACAAACGCCGTAATTGTAAACGAAAGTAACGGGAATTCGCGGTGGCGTCGATATATGGGCGACAACACGGGAGTGGAAAAACGTGTATTCGAAACGGTCGACCGATCCGAGCGTCTCGGTAGAACGACGATTGGAGTACGGAATAAGAATAAATAAACGGCCGGTGTAAATAAAGCGGACGGACAAAGCGCTTTTGGTAGAAATATATCCGATTAAAAACGCGCAGTAGACGTAAAACGTAACCGCCCGACGGGCGGCGGGACGAGGCGAACGCGAGCGGTTCGTGGACACGGACGGCGTAAACCGATTAAGACGCTATGGGAAACGCGGAAGAAGCGACGTGGGAAAACGTCCGTTTGTGGGCGCGATGAAAACGACGACGCGCCGAAAAGTGGAAAGAGCGCGAAAGGCCCGCGGGCGTGGAGGGGAAAACGTGAATGGCGCTGTATCGGCGGAGACGACGAGAATCTAACGAGCGTCGTAAATCCAAAGGGAAATACGGAATAATAGATACGAACGGCCGTAAAACGTTCCGTTGCCGACGATACGTTACGAACGCGACGAGAAAAGAGAAAACGGAAAGCGGCGAAATAGGGCTTGCCACCGGAAATCGACGAAAAACGATCGTCTTACGCGCGCGCTACAATCGTAAAACGAACGCCGCTTTGATTAACGACGTTCGAAACTATCGGCTCGTTTGAACCGGAACCGCGCGAAATACGCGGCGTCCACAACGCCGCTTTGCCGTAATTCTTTACGGTCCCGTACGGTGAGAATATAAAAAGCACCGTTCGCGATTATCGCGGCGCCCGCGACTAACCGGTACGTTCCTAATATTATCTCGGGCGTATTCTCGAACGGCCGTACACCACGGCCGTATTATTCCGCGATAAGTGTTGTCGCGTCAAGTTATCGAATTAAGCGACTTTTTTTACCGATTTCGTTATTCAATTTAATTCGACGGAACAATCGCTCTAGAAATCGTACCCGGAAACGTGCCCGCGCGCGCTAGTAAATTTTACGGCACGTGTCCGAATTCGGTTGCCGAATAATAAATCGGTATCCGGACGCGATCCGCCTTTCGTACGATGATTATTCCGTATTTGGAAACACCGAACTCACCAGGACCGTCGCTGTATTCGTTGCATCCCGACTGATGTATGCCCGTCGTCGAACGACAGTTGCAAATACCGTATCCGCCGCCGCCGGTGGCACCTTCTTCGTTGCTCACCACCGAATCCTCCGGAGATTTGGATAGTTCGTTCAATTCGTTCGTTTCGCTTATCTCGGACGAATCGAAGTCTTTGGTTTTTTTCCGGCTCTTAATGGACGACTTCGGAAACAAATCGGTAAACAAATTACGGGTCACGCACGGGCCACCCGCGCCGGTTTTCAATCGTTCGATCGAAAAACTGTTCGGTAAAACGAAATGCTCGCGAACCTATTGGCCGTTGAACGAAGCGCGTCTACACCGACACCCATTTCGGACGTTACGATCGCGTGGTAACAACGTGCGCGATCGATTTACGACCGGGAATTGTTATTGGCGTTCCCGCGCGGCGCTTTATCGGCGGTAAAATGTACAGGAGTTCCGTGTTCGATAAAACGAACCTATGACCAAAGCGGCCTATCGATAATTACACGGCGATTCGATCGGGCCGTCGAATACCTGCGAATGCCCGCGTTTGGAAATTATTCTCGCGATAAATGTACGACGCCCGTAATACGGTTTCAGAGGCGAAAAACAAACGAACGCACGCGCGAAATACACGACGAGCGACAGAAACGATCGAACGTTTTTTTTTCCTGCCGCGTAATCGAGGGAAAGCAGCAACCGGCGGCAGCTGATAGTGAAAATCGAAACTCCGCCCTCCCCGAGTGCGAAACTAACGCCGTTAAATTCCGTCGTAAGCGTCGATTGTAATACGGCGGCGGAAGGTTTCGGCGATTGCGCGAATTAAAAAAAACCCGGCGTACCGAACGCAACGCGTATTGTCGTACGTGCTTAGAACTAACGGTCGGCGTACCTTATCTTTGCTTCCTTTCTTCTGTATCCGTTCCGAGTACATAGAAAAAAAACATTTTGTTTTTATTTTATTCAACGAATCAATACATTTTTCCACTTCTGGTTTCAGCTGGCCAATTTTAATTACCTGTAATGAAAACCGTCTATGTGGCAATTTCTTTCCACCTTTTCGTTTAGATATATGAGGGTTTTTCTTACATACAGTTTTATCCCGTAATATGCCCATTTGTACGTAAACGCGATTGAATTCGTTCTAAACAACAAAACAAAAACCGACGATTAGACGCGACCGACAATAGCGATATATAATTGAACAACGTAGGCGTGGTTATTGTGTTCGAAATTGAGTAGTACGTATTTAGCGGCGGCCTACGCGCGATTCGACGTTCCGCGGGTCTAGTTTGTCCTGGCAAACAATCGAAACGGGGCCCGGAGGGACACGCCGAGACGGACGTAACGAATAAACGGCCACGGTCGGCAAAACGTGTTTACGGCCGCGGCGTCTGGCTATTATACAAACGTTCCGGAGACAAATCGGGAAAACCGAGACAAGCGCGGGATATAATTAGTGTTCGTTCGGTTTTCGTACGTTGTGTACGACGCGGAGTAACCGGCCGAACAGCGGAGTATACGTTGAAACAATACGGGATCGGACGGGACTATTCTCGTAGACTTTCGGTAATTCGTTCCGTCCGTCCCTGAAAACTATTTTCGCCGATTAATTCGAAATTACGTCCGTCCCGCGGAGCTACTACTACTCAATTAGCGTGTACTCGAGGCTTATCGTACGACGCGTAAACGAATTTAATACGGCGCACGTCGAACTCGCCGAATTACTTACGGATCAAACCGAATTCCGGTTGTACGCGGATTACGGAAACGAAAATACGCGCGCGCGTTTTATCTTTTCGGAACGCGCGTTACGATCGGCCCGTCTGTTGAAATTGTTTCCGAGTTCGCCGACCGTGATGACGGCGGTGATTGATTTACGACGCTATCCGGTAGGCTACTGATTCGTCGGAACGAACAGAGGTAAGGAGATTATTTGTCCGCGGCAACGGGCCGCAAATGGGACAAACACGTACTAACGAATACGTACGTAAATTTCCGTAATTCCGTCGTACTCGCGTCGTTAAAAAACCGAGACAATTGGATAGGGACGTCGACGCGTTATTGCAGCTACGGGAGGGCTGGCGATCGTGAAGCGACCCGAACGGATATCGACGTAACGGCGCGTTTTTGACGTTACGCGCTATTTCGATTTGTTTATATTACCCTTATTTCGTCCGCGGTCATTTCGGAGATGTTCATTTCCCTTAAATCTCGTAAATCCGCCAAGTCGGGTTTGAACGATTCGGAGAGTTCTTGATTCATGGCCGAGTGTTTGAGCTCGGCGTTCACTTGTTTCTGGTACCATACCTAATGCCGGGCGAAATACCGTGTGAACACGACGATTAATATTTATACATGTGTACCCGCGCGCTCGTATATGCACGTAACACGGTGATATTTCGGTGGGCCCCGGCGGTCGTGAAGAGAGGAAAAGTGCCCTCGGGCCGGGTATTGGCTATATCAGTAGGGGAGGCGTCTCGAAACCCGACGGCAGGAACGACGATTAGCCTACGACGGATTTCGACTACGGAAACGAACAGAAATTTGTCGTTTTGTTTTCGTGTTTCGGTGTTGTACAACTAGTACTCGGCCAACAACAAATCCGAAGCGCTTAGAAATATTAAACGACTCTGGCCAACGAGTATATATATATATAATAGGAAAAACGCGCTCTCGTCGGAATCGCCCGTCCAAATGATGGATGACGAGAGACGACCACTACCACCACGCGCGCGTAACGGTCGATTAATTTCGACGAAAAACGGCGGTCGTTTACGAGACGACACCAACGTTTCGCGAAAATCCGAACAAAGTTATCAATCGAAATTAGTCCGAATCGGCGTAACGAATTCCACGTTTATCGTGAAATAATACGCGTCCTTTATGTTCTTCGGAAAAGAAAAAAAAAAACGAGAATCTGGCGCCGACGGGCCAGAAGAGGGTGTGCGTCGTTGGCGCAACGGAGGGCGCGATTATTTCGGCGCCTCGGTTACGTTGGAACGAAAAAGATTAATATCGTACGTCGTCGGGAGACGAATGGCGCGACGGTTGTCTAAAATAATCGTTTTATCGGCACGTCCGAGTTACGTCCACGTACGAGCTTTTCGAAATTATTTAACACCTACCGGTACGTCGAATACGATTGCGAAACGCTACCGTGTGTGCGCGGTTAATACTGTCGGGGAAACGACCATTTTTTTTTCGTTTCGACTCGAAAATTAAAAATACGTTTTTCAGCGAAAATTGAACGTTTCGAAAACGGGCTTTCGCGTACAAAAGTAATATTCGCCTCGACGCAACGTCCGATAACGCTAACGAAATTTCGCCAAAAGACGGTTAATTTACCGAACTTCTCGATTATTTATCCCTCGGACGTTTTTTAAACGGTAAACGAGTTTTCGTGCGATATTTTATTCCGGAGCGACGTTATTGCTATACACGGTATCATTGATCATGTTTAATCGGAGTGTATTATTGTTAATTTTTTTTTCGTACCGCGTATTTTAGAATATCCGACGCGCGAATTCGCGTATTGTTCGCGCAAACAACGAATATCGCGGAAACGGTTCGCCGAGTTTTGAAAATAAAAACCGAAACGGTACACCCGAAATACGCTGTACGCGAAACGGTCGAAAAGACGCTACGATACGAATGGTACGAACACGGCGCCCGTTGTCGAATCGTTTCCGAGGTATTCGACGACTATATTATCGAAATACGAAAGAAACGGAACGAAGCGAACGCCAACGATATTGCTAATTTAGAAACTAACGCGCCAACGAGCGTTCCGTCATACACGCACGACGCGATTACAATTCGTACGGAAGTGCGACGTGTACCTTGGGCACGAAGATGATGAACAGCGCTAGTGTGTTCGTCGTCAGGCTGCGCAAAAAGGCGGCCACGAACGTGACGTCCTGGTGGAACGGTATCGGGTAGACGGCGCGGACGGCGTTGTAGATCGAACTGAACGTTAATTCCGCCGTGATCGCGTAAAACAGGAAACGCCGCTCGTCGAACTGTACGCGGGCGTTTCGCGCCGAATTCCCATAATGCAAGCCCAAAGCCAACACCATTAGTTCGCCTGCGGACAAACGACGTCAGACATTCGCGGTTCGACGATATCAACGGCCGTCAAAGAGCGCACCACCCCAACCCCACACACACATTGATGCTTCGGTCGAACGCGACCGCGGTAATAACCACCGACGGGTTCACGGCGTCACTACTCTCCCGCCACCGGCGTTCGCGATTTATCGAAAAACGCGAAGCAATTAACCCTATTCTTCGATCGCGCGTTTTCGAATTTCTCCTCCTCCTCCTGTAGCGCAGTTGCGCTCGGCCCGTGGGAAAACCGAGCTGGCACGTCTATAACCTCGGTTATACGGATATATTAATTATTATTGTCCCGTCGCGAATTAATTATTCGCCGCTACTAAAGATTATCGAAGTTTTAAGACGAAAGTTTTCACCGGAACTGACGATTCACGATTATACATTTCACGAGCCCGCACTTATTTATATATATATATATGCTAAGTAATTACGGTTTTGAAAAAAACTCGGTCAGCCCGAATTTCGGCGACAACGAAGCAAATTTGATCCATACAAAATGGAAAATTATAAATATATATATATATGTATACGCATTAACGTCGTCAAAAGCAGAAAACAATTTAAAATTTAAAAGTTTTAATAGTTCGTTAAAAGTCGGAAATAAGTATTTGGCGGAATAAATTTAAGTCTAATAATAATTTCGAACAATTTGTTCTTAATAAACCAATTGACTATTACAAAACCAATTAATTATGGCGCACCATTAGTAAATCGTTATCGATATATTTACGAACGTGATATTTCGTATGTTTTGTTTAAAATACTTTTAAAGATATTATTAATTTGAAAACGTTCGTTTTGGTTTTCTACGTTTTCGATTAATATATATTTATATATTATTATATAATAATATATTAATATAACATTATTACGCTTAATATAATCCAACGAAAAGCAAACCGTTAAATGTTAACGCTGGGTGATTGCTTTATCAAACAATTTAGACTTTATATTTGCTCTTAATTTTTTTCTCCGACGTGCTTATCGTAATCATTTTTATTTTTTACCGATCGTATATTTTTTAGTAAAGTTGAAAAACATTTAAATGGTTACCAAAATTAGTTTGTTTGTTTTTGCACGGTTTAATGTCGAAAGCGCGTGGCGAGTAGACATTTCACCGGGTGTGGAAAACACCCGTCGGAAAATCGGTTACGATTTACTTTATAAAAGTCCGTCGAGTAACGCGTATATTTTGTCGATCGATAGAAAAATTCGTACAATAGCTTTATTGGAAACGAAGCGACGGCGTAAAGCTTAAATCGACGACGAATTTAAATATTTCACATTTTTAATATCGTGACGGGATAATACCGACGTATAATCAAGCAGTGCGAAACGCGCGAACTGAAATTTATTAATGATTACAAAAAAACGACGTGTGTGTATATATAATATTATTATTATTATAAAATCGTTTGTATTGAAGATTTTTTGATTTTAGATTTACCGACAATACCTTCGCTGCTTGATAGCTATACTTCAGACAATGGTCGACTATTATTTATCGTTACAACGGAACGAACAATAAATACAATCGACCGTAATATGTCGGGATGGGGGAGAGAGGCTGCTTGGCCAACTTCTACCGTACCGTCCCTCCTTAAAATGTTTAGATTTTCGTATACAAACATAATTTTATTTAAGGAGATTTACTTAACGTTCAATCGTCGTCGGTGATTATTTTTTATTCGATATTTACGTTTTCGATACATCTCCTTCCGATTATACACGAAATTTTTAAAAAAATCCGGTACGTGTTTTAACCAATAATTCGGATAAAATTACGTAATTTTTTCAACGCATTATCATAATACGGAAGAACGCGCCGAACACTACCCGAAGACGATATTTACAGGGTACGAAATCGCTTCCAAGTATAGCCGGATCGTTTTACTTAAAAATTTTAAAGTTTAAAGTCGACCGTATTTGATTCACAGGATGGAAGTGCGAAACGGACGTTTACGTCGATCACGCGGCGCGTGTCGATCTTTCTATTTCGATGCCGAACTTATTCCGAAAAATTAATTCGAATGTTTAGATAGACGACACGCCAGTTCAATGAACCTTAAGGTATTATTACTTACTTTAGGTTGTGCGACGCGAAACGTAAGTTCGGGAAGTTTAGATATACGGCCTACTTTCGTTAGTTTCGTATACACTAGAAAAGCAACGGTACGGAGTACCGAAAGTTTTCGGGAAGGGAGGATTGTTGCTATAGATGGAAACAATAGGGACGATAGAAAGCAAAGTGCGTTCATCTCCGGCATTCTCGAACGAGTGAATTTTCAAAATGTCGCCACTATTCTCGGCGGTAATACGAGAAATCGAGCAAGTACGGAAATAAGCACGTCTGTATTTGAGAACAGGAAAGAACAGTAATGGACAGAAAAGACGTATTGATCTAAATGAGTCGAGGCGAGTGACATTTTTCGTCGCGAACAAATATAAAAATTACGCTTACGAAAGTATTTGAAAAGCAAACGAAGTACGCCTTTTTAAAAAAAAAAAAAAGTTTAGTCGAACGAAAAATAGATAAATGTGATGAAAAGAAACTAAAACGATTATTTTCGTCGTCGTTCCGATTACGATCGTCACGCGACGGTTTAAATACTAACGATAGTTCGTCGAAAACATTTACGGAGAATATCGTGGAGAAATATTTACGCGCACTCGTTATCAGAACTTGTCGTTTTGCGTCGTACATTTTTAGGTCGAATTGATATTTATCGAAAAAAAATTTCCCGGTCACGTATTCGACACGTTCGATAAAAATTCGGTAAAATTTAGCCGGTTTTACAGAACGAATAACGTAAACAAGTCTATCGCCCAACCGTCGTCGACGTCGTTAAAAAACGAACGGTACTATTTTTAGTAGATGAGTCACACGAACGCACACAAACGATTCACACCTACAAAGTGCGCGCACGCCAATGTGCGAAATACGATTGTAAAAACGCGCAGCGCTGAAGGTTTCATAGACGTTCGTGGTAAACACGTTACAAACGTACGCGCCGAAATTCTATAAAGCCAACCCGTATTTTCGTCGTGTCGCCCCGAATGGGATTCCATCTTATTTTGAATTTGCCCGTCGTACCGACCCTCCCCATGCCGGGGTTATTTGCATACCTTTATAGCCTTTCCAAAGACGGCCGCCGTCGACACGCGCATAGTGAATAATGGTTCGCGGCGACCATTTATACGTTTTCGTTGCGCCTGACGACTTTTCGCTGTCCTCGCGTACACGATAAATAACGATACGCCGACGATAAACCCAACATTTATCACCGATTATAATGTTGACGAAAATAACGCGAACGTTTGCTCAGACCGTCGACTAATCGGTCGTAAATTTTCAAAAATCGTGTTCGAAACTTTCCCGGGCGTCACTTCGAAACGGATTACGGAATTCGAACAGTAATATTTGTTCAGTTTTACTACCGATTACGGGCGTACGTTACGTAATTATGAACATTGTAACACTTAGCTAAACGAAAGTAATCTATCGATTTCGAAATTGCGCATAAATCAAAATTAGTTTTCTCTCGGGATGGGAGCGCTGTATTTTACACAGTATAAATTCGAAAACCGATATGTATATATATTTAACGTTTGTGTAGTCGGACGAGTTCGGAAAATTACTAAAAACGAAAAACCTTCGCGCGCAAGCGGTTTCCCAATTTCGTTTCTGTCGTCGCCGAAACGCCAATCGAATCGGCCCGGATATAACTCACCGAATTCCGTAACGTGGTTCCACCACTGCGGTTTGCACGTCGAGTAATAATTGCCGTCGTCGGTCTCCAAGTTGATCAACAGGTCCCATCCGTCGTTGAAGAAGTTCAGGCTGACGGCGGTCCAGGCGGCCAGGTAGATAACCACCACGACGACGGCGTACAGCAGATATTTCAGCAGGTCCTTGTCGCTGACGGTCCAGCAGTGGGCTTTCCTCGTACGGAATTGCATCAGGATCCTGGAAATTCGGCGGCCGTGAGCCTCTCGCACGACGCACGCGGAAACGATTATTAATCCCGGACGGTTTACCTGTAGAGTTTCAGGTCGACCGCGCCGTAAAATATGATAAACCCCAATTCCCGTAGCCACGGAATCAACAAACACAGAGGCAAAGTCGGCGTGAAGAACTGTAGCAGCACCTGGAAACGGTGTGTACGTATATACCGGACGGTGTAAGAATAATTGTTGCTACACGGACGAGCGTAAAATAATTCGCCGTATACATAATTTAACGGCGGAGGGAGGAAAGCGCTCGCGGAGTATTTAAAAACCGGCGGTGCTTACGAAACGCGAATAAAAAAAAAAAAAAAAACACGGACCGATTAAATATTAAAAACTCGTTTCGGGGGACCAAAAAAAGCTTATACGAAAACAACGTCAAGTTACACGGGGCGTTTTTCCGAGGAATACGGCGAACGCGCCGCGTTGTTTATATTACGGCGAGGGAAATTCGCGTCCGAAACGTCGAACGAATTAAGAACCCTCCCTGTCGGTGGTTCGATAGCGCGAATTGTACCGAGTGTCGCGGGAACGTTTGTACCGCCGGGAATTCCGGGCCGAACGTTCGACTAAATAATACGGTGAAATTGTTTGGAACGCGCCGCGACTGGCAATAGTTACGCTGCACCGCGTCAATTTCGAACGAAAACCGTCTTTGGTCGTCGTGAACGAAAAAGCCGTATGAACGCGGTATACGCTAAGCTCCCACGCGGACGTCCAACTCCTCGGAAACGCCGGAATTAAAGTTCGCGTAAATCGTAACCGCGGTCGTTCTAAGGCGCCGTGGGACCGAAAACGTTGCCGACGAAACGCCGCGCCATTGCACAATGGGTACAACAATGGCGTTCGCGTTTACGGCGGCCAAAGTTGCCGGTCGTTAATTTTTTAACACGGACCGACCGCCGCCAATGTACGCCGGGCCGCGGTCCGAATTTCACGGACGCTTTCGTTTTTGCCGTATACGCGCGACGCAATCGTTGGCCAATCCGTCGACGCGACAGTGACGACTAACTACCCCGGCCGAGTATTTCGGAACGGTCCCGTCGGAAAGGACGATTCGCTTTACGAAATACTTACTTCGACGTCCAATATTACGGAGCCGATTATGATGGTGACCAACAGCGTCCACATGCTGGTCGATATCGTCTGCGAATCACAAAAACGTATTGTTATATTGAACGATCGCCGTCGATTTCTATCCGTCTATGTGGGCCTACTGGTTCGCTGTCCGTACGGATTCGCGACCGTCGGTGGTCGGAACATTGGCTACCGGCGGCTACCGAACAAGTTTGGACCGATCGGGCGTTCCGATTTCCGTCGTAATTAAATAAATCGTTTCGTACGGTAAGCGGGATGGCCGTCGTTCTATTGGTTCGATCGTTCCGACCCTCCCCGTCCGGTATTTTGGCTCGCGTAAGACCCGAAATTATCGAAATACTTATAAAACGGGCTACGAATAATAAAAAACAAAACAAACCTACACAACGCGTATAAGGGTTTTCGTACTTATCACCGAAACTCGAAGACAACGGACCGTTCGATATTACTTTAACGTCACCCTGTATATATATATAATATACATACGCGCGTAACGATTTCGTTATTTCCATTTCGGTTTTCGAAAGAAGAAAAATATCGTACGAATAATAATAATACCGTTCGTGTTATTTTACGTTTTTTTTTTTTCGTTTTATAGAAAGCGACCTACTAAACGGTCGGGAATATAAACGAACAATCGTCGATTGTCGTCCATCTATTGTCATTATTTATGTAGGGGGCGCCTATGTGGTTTTATATTGCCGTCCGTCGTTTGTTTCATTTCCGAACTTTTCGAATTAACTTAAACGATTCATATTACTCGCGCCTATAGCGTAACGAAAGAAAAATTCCGACGAATCGATACGCCCCGAAAAGGATATTATTTACTTATTACGTTATCGGGTACCGACCGAGCGGGTAATAACTTTATCCGTTCGGCGCCGTTAAATTGTCAATTATTTAGACAGCCCCCCTCCCACACCCTCTTTCGTTTCGTTTATACACGTTTCGTTCGCGTAACGGACTCGTCGGTCTTTTTTTATCCAGTTAAATTTCGGACGCCGATATTATAATTTTGACGCTCGAAAGTTCCGTCGCGCTGGCCGTCGGTTGATTTTCTGCACCGGTACGAAAACTAATGGCCGACGCCGTTTGACGTTTTCGTCGATTACGTTCGGCCGATCGCGTTATTCGGTCCGTATTTTTATCGCGCACCAACCGCGTCCGTTTTATTCGCTAAACGTTTTCGCTAACGAAAATACGACGACGTATTTATTAATTCGCGCGTATTTAACGATTTGCCGATACTTTCGTTACACTCGACCGATACCGAAAGGACGCCGTTTTTTTTAACGTTCTACGACGTTTTCTTCGAACGTAACGCGCAAAATACAAATAGGCCCGCGACGAATGTTCTCGTTTTACGTCCGTGGCTCGTAAATAATATAACGGGTCGCGGACGATTTTGTAACACCGACGCGTCTTAAAATGCCTAAGGCCGTGCGCCGTGTAACGCTAAACGTGTGCCGTCGTATTCGATAAAATACGAATATAAATAAAAGTCCGGTACAGTTGGTTTAAAGACAAATTTTCCGTCACTATTACCTAATCGCCGTGCTCTATTGTATGAATTAAACGATCGTCATTTAACGACGAAATCAAAATCACAAATTCGGATAATCGACGTCGTAACCGATTCCGAAAATACGTTTCCGGGATATATTTTCGTATTGTAAAATGTCCCGGGCCAGTAACGTTTGCGCGCGTTCGAATTTTCGAAATACCGCGACGCTCGCCAACACGTTTTTCACTTAATATTCTTATTTAAGAGAAATTCGTATTTTAAAGGGCACGTTGATGCGCTCTACATGCGGGCGAACGACTATTTATATTCGAAATACGAACGTTTTCGTTACGTATTAATTGGACGACCCAAGTTCGGCCATTTGTTTGCACCGTTCGTTTAAAGTGTAAAAGTTTTTTGGAATTTTTAACCGATTATTACCGAACGTTAATAATTACGGGAGGCGTATACACGAGTTAGTTTTCAATTAATTTCTTGAAAACGTCAAAGGAACTTTTTTGTTTACAAAAATACTTCGTAACCCTTATATATATATATAATCCGTTTTTTAATCAGATACTTAAAACGTTAGAAGCTTTATGAATACCGGCGGAAAAGATTTGTCGAAAAATAAAAACGCTCGTTCGTTAAACAAATAACGGCGGCTTTCGCCGTTCGTTTACGCATTTTTAACGCGATAAATACGAAGAAATCATTATTCGCGTTTAACGTTAACAGACCCTTTTTCCATACGCCCGTGTGACGTCGAACACGTGCCGATTCGAAATAAAAATCAGCTCGCGTTTTGTTCGTGACGGAGTAGACGAACCGAAATAATTTACGGGGAACATACCGAGCTACTCGGAATTGTATTTGTCGCAAACGTCAAATAAACGTGTGTTCGTTAACCTTTCGTTTACACGACGTAGAGGTAATAATGCTACGGCGCGCATTTTACGGGACGGGCCGGTAACGTATTAAGCGACTATTTTAAGAAACGTACGGTTAAAATGTATTCAAATCGGAAATATCAATTTATCGTATTTTCGCGCGAAACAAACGTCGATAATGTAAATACTAAATCGCGTCCACGCGTGTACAATAGACTACGCGACTTTTCGTCGATAACGTTAAAACTTATTGTGTCACGTACGCCGTGAAAGTCGGTAAACGTTTACCGGTTTATGAATCGAGTTGTCCGCGCGGCGTCTCGTTACGATAACCGGATAAAACGTAGATACGTATTTATTTTTTTTTTTTTTTTGAAATCCGCGATAAAATATTACGGGAAAACAGTATTTCCTACGTAACTCGCGCGCGAAACAAAAAACCGCTTCGTAAACGAATTACGTGTTGAAAACGACGATAATATTTTTTATAAATACGACTACGTAAAAAACGAAATCCCGGTATATATCCGCGTTATACTTGAACGACACGACCGAAACGCATTACGGGAACGACAAGTGCTTACTACGGTCGGACTTCGATTGGAAACGGAGCCACGGCCCCTAAGTATTCCAACCGCTTACGTATGCCGCCGGGTTAAATTTTCGAAAAATCGAATATATATATATAATCGACGGACGATACGTTTGAACGGCGCGTGAAAAATACGGCAACGTACCGCGAAAACTACGACAATCGTTACCGGCGTTTTCGTGGTATTCCGGGACGGTTTTTAATTGGGGCGCGACGCGGCGTTACTGCCGGCGAAATCGAAAAACCCGCCGATTAAACACGGCGCGCGGGACATTACTAACGCGGGAAACTGGCCGAACAACACGGACGGTATAACGCGTTTTTCGTTCCGCCAAAGAACATATATATATATATATATATGTTACGGTAAGTATGATTAAATGGAAGTTATTAATAATTACCGGCTAATATTAATACAACCCGAATAGCTAGGGTAAAAGCGATAAATACACCAGAATTAATCACATCGACCGGTAATTATTAATAAATCCCGTCTTAAACCGGTAAACGTGATGAATTTAGGAGGCGGTCAAGGATCCCGTCGCGGCAATTGTTGTTCCGAACGCGATTCAAAACGCTGCGAATGTAAACAATCGAGCGGTCTTTGTAATTCAAAACGCCACAAGAGCCTTTCCTGCGAAAACAAGTGATTAGTCTCGTAACTTAAAGGCTAATGCGTGTGTACGAGTCCGTTTTTACTCGTCTAGTTACGTTTTTTGAACGATAAATTCTGTTTTGAGTGTTTTACCGTATTGCCGAATTTCATTTTCCACGTTCAATACGTATAAACAATAGCCAAGGCCCAAAACGCGTTTTTATTACGATTAAATTGTTCGGAAAGTATTAATAATAGCCGGTAGACGTAATTATAAAGGCGTTATTAATCACGTTGACCAACTGCTACGGTAACTGTAATTATTTACCGATAATTATTAATACAGACCGGACTTATCTCACATCGACCGTAACATATACGCGAATTCTTCGTTTTCCCGTAACAAATTACGTCGATACGTTTCTACGACTTGACGGTTAACGTGTACGCGTGCAACGTACGTTGCCGACCGCGTTTTAGTGAAATCGTTATTCGCAACGAACACGGGGACCCTTAAACCACGTAAACGCGTTAAGCCGGACACGTATTTCGGTTTAGCGGCGGGTTTAGTTCGTCGTAAGTGGCGCCGAAGGTTTTGTCCATCGAAATCGCGCGTCTAACGAAAAACGGAAAAACGCCAATTACCGTACGAGCGTCTCGCTCTCTAAACACCGTAAAAAAATCGACTAAACCCGTAAAAAGTATCGTTAATATCGTCCGCTCGGGAACTAAGGCGAACGGCCCGTACCGGAGCGATCTGTCTGGGCAACTTTCGCCCGCAACCGTTTTTAACGCCGTACGATTAATTCCCGTCTATTAACCGGGACGAGCTTCGTCCCGCCGGACGCTCTGAAACGTTTATACGTAGTCCGATTATTGTCGACGATAGTCTGAAAGAATTACGGCGTTCACGTTTAGAGGATCGCTTTTCGCGCCGCGAGTTAGTATTCCGCCTCGGCGTTATCGTTCCGCTACGGTGGATCAAAATAACGGTAACGAATACGCGCGCAACGGTGGTGGCCGCTGGTCACGAAACGCGTTCGAATCAATCAAATCGAAAACTATCGCCGTTTTGAAAACCGATTCCTCTCGCCGTTCGTTTTCGGTTCGCAAATGAAAACGTTTTCCCAACGGATAGCGTTCGTTGAAAAATGTCTAACCGAAATTTCGTTCGCGTTACCCTAAACACGGTAGGAACACGTTAACCTCGGAATACTGGGCGAGATTATTCGTTTAGAGATTTTCGAATCGGACGTCGTAAAAAATGACGAAAATTACGGCGTTTCGAGTAAAACAGAAAAACTATAAGCCCCGACGAATAACGACGTGACCTCCAGTCCCCCAAAAGTGTCTCATCCACGCGACACGCGGATAATTATTACTAATTGACGAGTAATTTTTCGCGAAATTTAATTACAAAGTTTTCCTTTAGCACTAAACGCCGCGGGGACGACGCTAATTTATTAATTTATGCAGTTCGTCGCGAATTAACTTTGTTTCGACGGCGCTTAAAATATTACGTCGCGGCAATTACGGATTATTTCGCGACGGACAACAAGGTAAAACTGGTATTGCACTCACTTTGCATTTCCGTTTGGTGATCACGACCACCATCAGGCCCAACGTCAACGCTATGATTCCTAGTTGCGCAACCAATAAACACGTTCGGAGCGTCACGTTCGACTTTTGAATCTTCATTTTCTTCAAACTCGTCGAATCTGAAAACGGTAATATACGAACAAATCCGTTCAAATTTCGTATCACGGTAATTTGCCGCTCGAAAAAATGTACGCGACGAATTTCGTTAAACACTACGAAACAATCCCCGGGATTGTAAGTTGGAGAACTGCGACCGTATTAGGAGTTTTTGTACGTCTCGGGCCCGATTTTCGCGTACCAGACACGGCGGGACGAACGAATTACAACTAAGTTAAACATACTTCGCGTAATTACGAAGCGGCACCCTGAGCTTAGTTAATCCGACTGAATTACATCGACGAATCGTCATTAAACTAATTGTGTTTTCCAAAAAACAAAAAGGAAACGACCACCTAAATAAACGACGAACGTCTTCGGTTGACGGACGTTGGCGCCGTCGCTTAGTTGCTCGAGAAGATAGTCATCTTTATGCGCATGATGAATTGGTTGCGGAACTAAAGAACAAACACGGCGCTCCGAAGCCGTTTAAAAAACGTTTTTCTATCGGAATATACAATAGGATAAAAGACGCAACGACGGGCGAACGCGTTAGCGATCGTTTTTGTATTATTGTCCAAGGAGTAGCGGACTGGAGATCGAATTGAATTTCGACCGCGAAAAAAGGCCGCGTGAACGGTTCGATGTAATTCGCGCGGATTCGTCGGAAAAAAAATACTTTCCGTCGAATCCGGTCGTCAATTGTATTAATTTCGAAATCTACGCGGACGCCAAGGACCTAGTGTCGAACGTGGTGCACCCTAAAAACGAATTTTCGCCCAATAAAAAAAATATTCGGTCGAGACACTTCCGATGTCGTTGTGAAACGTAACCGGAAAACAACGAAATTAAACAAACCGGAAACGTCCGAGGTATTTCTTATTTATTGTCGATAATTCGTTCTTCGTTACACCGGCGGAACGCGAAACAGTATTCCCGAACGGCGAAACGTTCCGAAACAATCGATTCGTAGCCAAACGTTCCAAGTTATCCGTTCGGCGTTAGTTCATCATATAAACACGCGATTAAGCCGAACGCGGTAACGTTATCGTACGAACGGCTAAGTCGTCGAAAACGTTAAAACCGCGCGTATTTGTGCGCGTTACGTATTATTTGAAACGAAACGCCGCGGCGTTCGAGGAGAATAAACGGCATTTACTAAAAACCGCCTTTTATTTTATACCGTGCGTCCGAGTTAAAGATTAAACCTAATCAATTGTGTATCGTAACCGAAACGCCGGGCGGCCGAACGAACGACGATGAAAATTGCCGAGAACGTGGCGCGAGGTTCGGCCGAATAAACGCGAAATTCGTCGTTACGGAAGACGAACGGCTTTATTGCCGAAGAAATTTCTCGATAAATTCGCCGACAGTCCGTCGTACCGTCAACATCAAGTGCCGCGACTAATATACGAGGATTGAGGGTGCGCGGCCACGGCGTCCGGACCGGCACACTAAGGAAGCCCCTTTCCCCCCCCCATCGCCACCAACCGTCGTCGTAACGTATACATTTATTCATTTTCGACGCGAAAACTCGATTTTCCTGTTTATCCGATTGACTTCCCCCTTGTACGCGGCAGCCGATGTTTCGATATTCGTTCGGCGATTATTTTACGGGATACACATTATCGGGGACTTTTATTAAATCGGTCGGCTAACGGGCCGCGCGAATGTATACGCACAACGCGAAACCGAACGCTTAATAAAATATTTACGTTTACTGTTTCGGAAATAAATCCGTCCGTTGGCTTTACGCGAAACAAAAGGCCTTCGGTGAAATTGAACAATAACCCGAACGTCAATCGACGTTAATAAATCCCACGAATAATAAAAACATCCACCTTACGAAGGCCGTAATCGTCTTACTCGGGCGTAAGTTCGACGAAATTACCACCGAATTCGCGTCTACGACATTTTCACCCGTTTAGAGTTTTTTTAAAAGAAAAAAAAAACCGCGAATACCCCGACCGAAATTCACATTACGCGAAATTTTTCGCGAGCTAGAGCTACGCGCGCGAAAGCCCGGCGTTTGTCGAAAACTTCGGCCGCCAATGGAGTACGGACGGTCCGTTCCTTCCGCCGCTCGAAACGAAAATCCGTAAAAGCCCTTCGGGTTCCTTTTTATAACGTTCGAAAGTAAAAAAACTACCGCGAAACCAAATACGCCGAAACGAAAACACCGAATATGTTTCGCGAAAGACTATCCCATCAATTTCCGAGCGTCGTCTAGAGAAAGATTATTACCGACCGTTATCGAGATTCTCTCGAAGATTTAGTATATATTACGTTCGTCGGGTTAGCCTTTAAGAAAACGATTATTTTCGAACGCACGGATAAAAAGCAAAATAAAACCAATATATCTATATATATATACCGCGAGAGTACGACGCGAACCCGCGTGGAATTTTATTTCGTTCCGCGGTATAAATGACCGGGACAAATCGATAATAAACGGGCTCCGTTAAACGGTAGTAGTCATTCGCGGTTTTCACGTTGTCCGGACGAAAACGATAGCGACGAAGCGAAATTTAACGACGAATTAAAGGACGGTTGGTCGGAACCTCCGTCGCGAAAAGGTATTACCGAAAAATCCGTACGATCGTCGTCGCGGTTATAAAATATCCAATACACGAAACGCCGCGCCCGTAAAACTCGGAACGAATATTTAACGATCTTAAATTAACGGGCGTATTCGCCGTCGACGCGATTCGCGTTTAGGCGTGTTCGGCGAGCGAGCGTTACGATCGTCGGGGTCGACACACATGCTCGTCACGTTCGATTGACGGCCGACTTGAACGCGTGGTTTGGCCTCCGGTTTGGATGTACCGCGTCTGGTGAAAATCGATAAATCCGTCGTCGACGCGCAATTACGAAAATTTCAATAAATCACCCACGGTCGTCTATCGCGCGCCTATTCGAACGGAACGAACGATTACCGCGGCGGCGCGGCTTATACGCGAAGCTCACATTTCGAGTATTCGGACCTTCCGAAACTAACGGTTCCGTAAATTACCGTTACGAACGTCGGGCGGCAATGTTGTCGGTGACGACAACGGTACCCGGCCGCCTTTGTATATTATTCGACAATTGTTACGACGTCGTGGCGTATTCGTACGTCCCCCCCACCCCCGCGTGTTTCCGATAATACGGACAACGTTCGATCGTCCAACTCTCGCTACGGCGATACGATAACGCGCCGTCGAAACCGCGGAACAGTAATTACCGGCGTGAAGAGTAACTGGTCGGACAAGCGCGTAATTGTAGACGGCGCGGATCGTAAATCCGGTGGGCGGATTCTCGCGTTCGTAAATCGAAGGAAAAAACGCGTCGTGTCCGATTGGGTAACAAAACCGCACGTACGGTAGACGGACAGGGATTTCATAATTCGCACGGCGGAGATGGTTAACGAAAACCGAAACCGGGCGGCGGCGCGAGGCTGCCCGAGGAACGCGCGGCGAGGGGACGATGATTTGTGCGCGTACCGTTGTAACAACGTCTTTCGAGCGCGCCGCGATAATTAATGATATACGGCGGGCTTAATCCGAGCGCCGGCGTAATTTATTTCGCGTTGTTACCGAGGTGAAACGTCGGCGGATAGGTGGGCACCGGCTGAAAGCTGACGGCCGCGGTGGCGGCGGTACCGGGCGTCCTGACCTCCGCGAACGGGGGAACCGTTCGAACGAATAGACGAGACGGCGAGAACACGCCGGCGGAGTTCGAGACCGAAATGTAATCCGGTAGGGGAGGGTTACAAATTACGCGATATTATCGTCGCGTACGTGACGCACTCGCGCTATTTACTGGCCCGTGTCACGGTGGTAATCAGTGGCGAACGCTGCCGTCGCCGCCGCTTTGTTTGTATACTAACGGAAATAATACAACGACCTTCCAACCACGTTTGGTCGCCTTCCGCGTTAATCTCAACGAATTGCGGGCGGCGCGACGGCTCGCGATTGCCGACGCGAACCGCTGTGTGTTCATCATCTGTCAGCGAACAAAACAGCCGCGATCGTTGGATGGCTACCGGTGGTTACGACGACGGCGGGCTTTCATCTAGAACGCGTTCGGGCACCATTACGGACGGGTCAGGTTAGCTGCTGCTGCGTCGCCCCCGACACGGCGGTGTTTGAGGAGTATCACTCGTTCGTGCAGCGAACGATACGAATCGACCAGCCGGCTGGAGGTACGTCAATTGGGACGGAATCGCCGCGGAAAGGACGAACAATTTGGCCGCGCGGACCAATGGGCGGAAGAACGGGTACGCTATGTAGGAAACGTTTAAGGAGGCTACTAGACGGACTGAAAAAGCCAGAGTCCGGTCAGGTTGGTTACCAAACGGGTCCCGTCGAGGTCGTTTGCAGAATTCGCGGCGAAGTATAGAGAAATGGACACCGGTTCCCGACACCATCCGTCGTATAGATTAGGCCGACAAATATACCGTTTACTAATACGTATATATACGAAGACACTGGTGATGCGCCGCAGTTATTCACGGCCGAGGAGCTGACCACGGTTTGTACTGGTAACCGGGAATGCTCCTGGACCAGATGGGTGTAATCAACGAGGTGGTCCAGTGGCTCGTTTCGCTATTAGTTGCGGACAGGTGCCTATCGTGCGCGCGAACGTAAGTCGTAATCGATCGATACTCGGGCGTTGCGATTCAGAAACGACGCTAGTACGTTAGTGAAAAAGGGTCGGTTAAACATCGCGGGCTGACTTGATTTACAATACGAGTGGGACGCGCGAGAAACCGTATTTACGGAACGACTTTCGTTCGTTTTTCGCCTAGTAATTTTTCGTTATCTATAGTCTTCGATTACTTCTCGCCCGACGGCCATACATATTTTGTAATTGAAAAATTCGGGGGTTTTTTTTTCGAATTTACCGTAATATCTCGTCAATTTCGTTTCATGTTGGGAATTTCGCTTTGTAATTAATTCCGTTACACGTATTGTTCGGACGCGCGTGCTACGTATTTATTTATTTTTTTTTTATTTTAACTCGGACATATTAATTCGAACTCGTTTTTACGACATTCCGTTATTATTAAAATATAAATAATTTACGAGGGCGACGTGACGCGAAACGTACGAATATTATACAAAAACCGAACGGAAACATATTAACCGTTTTCAGTTTTTACATTAACAACTGACGTTACTGGCATTATGGCGTTGTGACGTTATTAAAAAATACTCTCGGTATCGCCATTAGGTACGAAACGCGTCCGGAAATAGTTTAAAAATGTCTCGTAATGGTAGAAACCGAGGGGAACGACGCGTTGAATTTACTCGAATTCCGTTCGAAAAAATTACGCCGGATTCTCGTAATTGTGAAAAAGTGAAAGTCGCGCGAACCCGTTTTCGTTAGCACTCGCGGCCGTTGATTAAAACGAGCGAAATTAGATTTCGGGGCGAACGAAGAATTAATTACGCGTTTTCGACGAGGCGCCCGACAACGAACGCGTAATAATATAGAATTAGACTTTTATTTCGCAAACGTTCGAAAGATACGCGCGATTCATTTTCGTCGACGACACTCGCGGTTTTATACAAAACAAAAAAAACGTTTCGTTTTTTTTTAACCGTATTTGACGGAACGCGTTTTTTTTTAATTTAATTTTAATCGGAATTCGTTTCGGCAATCGCCGTCGCGTGTACACATCACTAACCGGACGCCGCGACGAATCGGGCGGTCGACGGTTTTTTTTCGAAAAATGTGCCCGACACTCGGACCGCCGTTCACCCGCTCCACGAAGACAGTCCCTGCGCCGACTATCTATCGGACCGACGTCGACAACGTCCGCGCGGCCACGGATCGACCGCTTCGGGATTTATCGACCGAACTTCGGTCCCTGGTATATATAAATAATTGTCCGTCGTCTGCCTACGCTACTTGGCCGCGGCGGCGATTCCGGTAACATTAATCTCGGCGAAAAACCAATATCGTCGTTTTCGGTACACGTCAAGCTCACTCCGTCGAATTATCATTAAACTCCTGTCGTCCGCCCCGCGCTTCCCCACCACTCGCCAACCCGTTAAATCAATCCGCGACATAATCAATCGTGTTCGTCTTCTCTCTCCCTAGCCAGCGCGTATATCCCATACACCTCTGCACTGGCGGCGCACCGTCGTTAATCCGACCGATTTATAACGGTAGCGTTCTTCGCCCACGTCCGACAACCTGCCGCGGCTAAATTGGTATCGTCGCTCTTCCGTCCGCGACGTTCCGTTCCGTACGTTCCATTAAATACCGTCGAACACGGAAACGCTAATAACCGGCGTACACTTTATTATTCGTATCGACGGAACGTAAACGCGCCAAAAACGGTACGCGAAACGTCGAATGGCGTTTTCAAAAAACACCGGTGCGGAGGACGGCCGTTTTTTTTTTTTTATTTAAAAGCTTTTAGTCGCAAACTATTACGGCTCAACAATTACGATAACGAAACAAAATATATATATATAATACACTATTTGTACAATAAAGAAAAACAAAAACAAAGGAAAACTTATAATTAAAATCTGAGGCCAGACTCAAGATGCTCTTAATGAGGTGGCTGTTATTGGAAGACAATGAATCGTTAATACGTTATAGGAGCGAACCCTACCCGCGTTTCCGACGGTACGTTCGTTCCACCGATTGACGACCACCGTTAACGCACCCTTTCGCGTTCGTACAGTTTCAGAGACATTCAAATTGAACTTTACTAATTCCTTCGCCGCGCTAAACGGTTTCAATTACGCCGACGTTTATTATCCGTATTCGCGCGCCCTCTCCGTCCCGTTAATACGCCCATATAAACACGAACCCGTCGTCGTTTTCGGCAAATACGACGGTCACGACGGCGACGCGTTCTCGGCGAACCGATAAAACGTCGGAAGACAACGCCGTAAATAATCGGTGCCGCGCGACGGACGAATTAATACTATATATATATATATATAAAACTCGGTATTCCGACGGTCTCCCGAGTGCCGTCGTCCATACAGGCCGTTAGGCGCGATTTCAATTCGTCTATTCGGGTATTTCGGTCCGAAATATTTCGGAAAATTCCCGAAATTTCGGGGACGAGTTTCTATGTGGCCTACACCGTGCGATCGGCGAGCGCGCTCGCCTATGAACCGTCGGATATGGTCCGAATTTGCCGGCAACGTCGCGAACGAATAGTCGAACGCGAGCAATGTGAGACGAGACGAGAAAAACACGACGGTCGGCGTCGTTATTAGGCGCTAAACGACGATACGCGTTATACTACCCGCCAGTTATACATTAAACGATAAATATGTAAACATGTACGTCGGACAATTCCGACGGAATGTATATTTACCGAAATACATGGCCCACAACATGCGTGCTTAGCGGACGGGCGGACGGACGAGCGAGCGAGCGAACGGCTCGGCGCGAACGTTGTACGTGAGACGCGCGGCACGGGTCCGGACGGGCGGCGTACGATCGGAGACACTGAATCGCGTCCGGACGGAGAGAAAACGCCTCGACAACAGCCCCCTGCGGACCTTTTTGCGCCCATTGCGAGACACGCCGGCATGTGCGGCGCGCTCTGTCGCTGACCGCCCGCCGACCGGAGCGCGATACGGCGATCTCGATAACGGGCAACTACCCGGGAACGACTCCGGTGGTTGTTTTTGTTCTTGTCGACCCTTCGTTTCCTCGCTCTTAAACCACCACCAGAGGGGGACTTGTTAATCGTTTCCGGAACAAACGGACATTCCGGCTATAATAAAATGTAGTCCCCCCCTCCAGTCGATTGTCATTTTACGCTTCGAACGTGTATTTCTTCGTCATGGTATTATTTATATTTCGTTCGTTCGAACGCCGGTAACGATCGTTTCCGCCCGGTTGTATGGCCGTACGTAAATTGCGCCGTCGCAACAAATTTTTCGACTTTCTCGATATTCGTCGAGAAGAGCGCGGAAAATCCGTTCCTGAAAATTCGGTCGGCGTGTACGGTTTTCGTATCGAATAATACGGATATACAGACGAAGAAGGGAAACGCGGTGACTGAGAACGAATGAATTTAAACCGGACGTCGTCGTTTACCGACGGGATATAAAACAATACGAAAACGTGTTATAGTCGGGAATAACTTATACGAACGGTCGGCTATTAGATAAAACCGAAACGTCTGTACAATAAACGCGATACTCGTGAAATCAATATTTATCGTATATATCGCGATTGAAATGTCGTCAGGGCTTTTACCGATTGTTTATTATTACATACGCCGTACATAATTCGATACGTTTTATGAACAAAATCGAACGACTGAGAAACGACTCGGATTTTCACGTAGTTCCGACGCTCGGTTTAATATTATTACCGCGTGGTCGTCTCGTATTTTCGTTGGTTTCGTCCGTACTCGTACGTCATAGTTATCATCGTAACTGTTGTCAGTCGACAAATAGCGCCGCCGCCGATACAGCGCGCGAATTCGACAACGGCCGGTGCGTGGTGCACACGGCACGTGGTATCGCCCGACAATGGGTCTGCTATCGGCGGGACAACCGCTCACGTGGGAAGAGACGAAACAGTTGGCGGACCACGTGAGACAACACGGCGTCGAACAGTTCGTCAACGTGTACCATCAACTGTTGGACCGGAAAGGGGACGTGCTGAAATGGGGCGACGAGGTCGAGTACATTATCGTCAAGTTCGACCACGCGAAAAAGACGGCGCGCGTGAGCTTGCGCGCGCACGAAATACTAAACCGGCTCAACGAGAATGAGGCGAACGACCCGGCCAACGTGAAGTCGCTGTGGAGGCCCGAGTACGGGTCGTACATGATCGAGGGCATGCCCGGCAAACCGTACGACGGACTATTGACGCATTTCGACACGGTCGAGGCCAACATGCGGCACCGCAGGGACGAAGCGCAACAGTTGCTCGGGCCGGACGAGGTGCTGATGACCGTCACCAATTTCCCCCGGCTCGGGTGTCCGGAGTTCACGTGGCCCGTCGACCGTCCGACGCCCGACGACGGCCCGTCCCGATCGTTGTTCGTACCGAACTCGGTCATCTACAGCGGACATCCGAGGTTCGTCACCCTCACCACGAACATACGGCAGAGACGGGGCGAACGGGTGGCCATCAACATCCCGATATTCAAAGACGAAAACACCCCGAGCCCGTTCGCGGAGGATTTGCGCGCGATGGGCGCGGACACGGACAGCCTGAACGCGGCGCTGCCCGACCACGTGTACTTGGACGCGATGGCGTTCGGCATGGGCTGCTGTTGTCTACAGATGACGTTCCAGACGTGTTGCGTCGACGAAGCGCGGACCCTTTACGATCAGCTGACGCCCCTGTGCCCGATCCTGTTGGCGTTGACGGCCGCGTCGCCCGTGTTCCGTGGCTACCTGACCGAAGTGGATTGCCGGTGGGACGTGATATCCCGGTCGGTGGACTGCCGGACGCGGCAGGAGAGGGGCTTGGAACCGCTGACCACGGACAAGTTCGTCATACCGAATTCGCGGTACCACTCCACCGCGATGTACCTGTCGAAACAAGGCGCGAAATATAACGACGTGCCGTTGGTGTACGACGAACAGATCTACGAGAAGCTCAGGAGCGCCCACATCGACCACCAGATGGCCCAACACGTGGCCCACCTGTTCATCCGGGACACGGTGTCGCTGTTCAACGAGAAAGTACACCAGGACGACACCGTCGAGACGGATCACTTTGAAAACATACAGTCCACCAACTGGCAGTCGATGCGGTTCAAGCCGCCGCCGCCCAACTCCACGGTCGGCTGGCGCGTCGAGTTCAGACCGTGCGAGGTGCAACTGACCGACTTCGAGAACGCCGCGACCGTGTGTTTCGTCGTGCTGCTCACCAGAGTTATACTGTCGTATCATTTGAACTTTATCGTCCCCATTAGTAAGGTGCACGAGAACATGTCCAAGGCGCAAAAACGGTCGGCCGTGCTGACGGAAAAATTTTGGTTTCGCGAAAATATTACGCCGCCGGCGGCGCGAACAACTACCACCGCCGCCACCGACACCACCACCAACGGAGACGACGACGACGACGACGACGACGCCACGGCCGCTGTGTCCGCGCAAATGTCCATCGACGAGATCGTCAACGGGACAACTACCGGCAATTTCCCGGGGCTCATCCCGTTGATTCGCAATTACCTGTCCAGCATGAACGTGGACGTGAAAACGTACCACACCGTATACACCTACCTTAAGCTTATATCGGAACGGGCTTCCGGTCAGATCGACACGACCGCCAGTTGGATAAGACGGTTCGTGCACGAACATCCGGCCTACAAACGCGACTCGGTCGTCAACGACGAGATCAACTACGATCTACTGATGACCGTCAACGGTATACAGTCCGGTCGGGTGTCTTGTACGCGTCTATTGGGCGATTGCGTCGCGTTGGCCAGCCACTTGAAAACGTCGGAGGCCGCCATACCTCCGGCCGTACTGAACATGTACACGTGAACGCCGGTACACCGCCGTAACGCCGTCTGCAACCTCTACACACCTTACGCGCCGTATTATATTCGTTCGTTATTCGACATTTGCGCGTTATTATTGCGGCCCGTCGTTCGTAGGACGTAATACACGCCGCGATCACCGAACGTTCGTCGAATAGGGTGATCGACTATTTGAGCGTTCGTACACGACTAGAACGGGTCGCCCGATTCGGGGTGGCCAATGAACAACGAGCTCGCGGTGCGATCGTCGGTGGTCGTTGAACGAGGAAATAATAACGGTACGTCGCGTCGACAAATCGACGGGATAAAGCGGCACGTAGTATTCGCCTAACCGTCCTTAGGTGTGCGTGTGTATTATTGCGAAATTTCCTGTCCGACGTTTCTTTAAGCCGTCCCGTCGTTTTCGATCGTCAACAGACGACTTATTGGCACACGTCACGGGACGTTCCGCTTTCTCGATAATGCTACGGTTAAAAATATTTTTATTTAACGAAATTTAAATACCAAAACATAAAACGTAAACCGCTAGGTTTTCATGTTACTGGTGTCACGCGACATCACACAGCGCATATTCGTATTGTATACATAACTAATTGTAAATTTTTTGTAATTTTTAAATTTCGATTGTAAATTTCTAATAAAAAATAAAAAATTTACGAAATCCGTCAAACCTTCGCGCAAAATTATACGATAAATATACATATACATATATATATATATATATATACGTACTATTCGATTTTCGTACGCTTATACTCATTACCGGCGACATTACATATTCAATTTCTCGATAAATATATATAGTACGATTCGCTTGAATCGTCCGTTAAACGCAATAAACTAGGAACGGGAATTGTTCGAATATATTTATATGTTCGTCGCCGAAAATTTATTTAAGTAACAACAAACGCCTTAACGGAGCACGTCGGAGACGACGGTCGAAATCAATTGGTTCCGTTAAAATACTCTTGGAAGCATCGCACGTTCGACCATTTTGTACATTTCACTAAATTGACCATAGCGAACGTTAACGTCGGGAACGACGATAAATAACTGATCGCTAGCTGTTTCAAATCCGAACAATTGTTTTTCATAGTCAACGTCGCGTCGTTCGAAATGTAGTGCAGAAATCTGCTCGGCAAGCAACACTTGACGGTTCGGCTATCGCCGGAAGTTTTCAGCCCCATCGATATCTGAAAATCGAAATCAAACGAACGCGGCTTGGAGATCGATCGACCGAAGCTTTCGTTTCGAAATTCGTGCACGCGATTACAAGTGAAAATATCCGGAAATAAACTTCGTAACGAACGTACCAAGTAATCGTTCCAGTTATTCCTGGCTACCATATCCAAACACTTCGGGAAGTTTTCGAAATCCGGCGGACCTGCGCGCTGTATTCCCACGCACGTCATCAAGAAGTCCCATTTCTTTTTGTCGGACCACAAAAATACGTCTCTGAATAACCGAAAACGTGTACACGTTTATTAAAAAGTTTTCCCCCAAAAAATTGTACGATTGTGCAATTGTCCCTCTCTCTCCCACTCTCTCACTGACTGACAACGTCGATGGACGGTCGTTTAGACGGACTTTTAGTCACGCAATGCTTGACCAACTGGTAATGTTCCGCGTTATTCAAACGAATCAACTTACGGCCCCTCTTCTTGTTATTGTGTATTTCTTGTACGGTGTTCCCGAACGGATGTACCCCTCTGGTTAACGTAAAGTGAATAATCATCCCCAACGTTTGAATGTCGGCTTCTTTGTTGCACATTAGCTTCTAGACGCGTAGACAGATACGGAAATAAAATCGTTAACGGCCGGTGACGGCGAACGTTTACTTTCGAATCGATTTCGTAATTGTTCGTTGTTTCTCTCGACCACCAAATGACGTCTTTCGAACGAGGCTGTATCATTTCGTAAATGATCTAATCGAAAAGGGACAAACGAGTAACGCGAAACAACAAAAAGCGCTACGTAACCAATTTTCGTTTCCGACAGGCACGCACTTCCACTATTCCGAAATCGGCCAAACGGATATTTCCCACGGCGTCTATCAAAATGTTCGACGGCTTCATATTGCCGTGTACTATTCCGTTGTTGGTACGATGTAAAAATAGCAACCCGTCTACTATCTGTTATTACCGTATATAAATATATTATCCGTATTATTATTAAATTCAGCAACTAGAGTATTCGTTTACAATTGTATAATGGTAAAAAGGCGAAAGATTTTTAAGGAAAAAAAAACGTCCATAACTTTTTCTACAAGTGGCGCGTGCAACTGTGTCTATAAAAGGGGAGGGATTGGGGGCTTCGAAAATATAAATAAAATTATTACTAACCGATTACGAAAAAAGACCCAAAACCGTTGTACGGCTTAAGCCGTATTTATCAATTACGACTATCCTGCATTTTGGACGGAGTTGAGAAAGTTGGAGAAACGCTTGGAAAAGTATATAGAAAGGTAAAGACGGTATTAATAGATTGACAAATTATTTCATCTTCTTCTGTCTAAGAACTTATTGAACGATAGTCGTATCGTACGCGATATTCGTAATTATTTACGTTCGAGAAAACGCGCGGTTGAATAGGTGGCCAGTAAAACGAATTTGGATAACCTCAAATTCGTTTAAATCGATCGTGTTCTATTCTCGCAATGGCGACGGAATTTCGAACACGTTTATCGGCCGTAATTGTGACAAATTCCAATCAGAATGTATCGTAATCGGGTAAACGTAACACCAAATGAAACGATTCGCCCTCGACATTTTCATACGTTTATATACCCTAATAGGAAATTCGCTTATTTCGTTTACCTGTTTTACCGTTTGCCGAAGATTAAGGCTATACAGGCTCGGTTTCGTGCGCGTCAGATCGACGTACGTCTCTAGGTTATAATCGCATACCGGTGTAGCTATCCAAAGCTCCGTGGGGTATTCGATACAATGAGTGTACGGTAGGATATTGTCGTCGCTCAAACCCAGTAAGTTGTCCAAACGGCTGGTTAATTTGGACGCGATATGCTTAGATATTTCCGAGTTCTTCGATAGCTTTTTCACGGCGAACGAATTGCCTAAACAGACACACACAAGCGCGTGCGCGCGTACATAAACAACGCGTACGACATGGTACGGATCGTTACGGCGTGACGTAAAATACCGTCCAAGTTGATGGCTAATTCGATTTTTCCGAAATTGAATCCCTCCGACAAATTTATACCGCAACTGGAATTCGCTAAGCGTAACGTCTTCTGGCCCTCTCCAATGAACTTGCAACAGTCTGCTTGAATATTTTTGAGCAAGGTCACTTCATCACGATATCGTTGCGTCCCGAAATCGTTCAGCCTAATAACGACGATAACCGTACACGCGTAATAGACGTCGACGCGCCAATAGTTAAGTCGATAATCGTTTCGCATACGATACGTTTCCTTCGAAACTTGTTTACGAATCAAGAGTGGCGCCACGAAAAGACATTGGGCTTGGGACGTGACATATACCAACGGACGAGTTAAGTAGTATCGAAAGTTGAAAGATGATTCTCGGAGGTCCGACACACAAACGCGGTAACCGAAATCGTAGAACGACATACCCTTTCGGGTGGTATTTGAGTCTCTCGAGTTAGTAATAATTTCGGCTGACGTATTGAAAATGATTTTATTATTCGCGTTTCGTTCGTTGATTTCCGGAGTTTGTCGTACGGCCGTATGTGTGGCCAGCTGAAAGTCAACATATAATAGGGGTAGTAACAAAATGGAGACCTGAAGAAATTCGACCAACCGGGGAGGGGGGAAGACCTAGACAACGAGTCATAGAAGTTTTTAGGAGCGCTGAATGGAAGAGAACTAGCTGCGCGTGGAGAAGAGTGGTAGGAGATTGTGGGAGCGGCAATGAGCCCAACAAGGCCTAGAATAAATTAATAATTAATATCGCGCGACGTATAATATACATATATATATATTCACCTATTGGGTATCACGATCCGATTATACAGTACCACCTTAGCCGGTTCGTTGGACTTGACGTTGTTGGCGACTCGTTTTCGCTCGTCGGGATCGTCGTAGTCGGCGGAGTCGTCCGCCCCGTTAAGCATCGTGTCGAACGATAGCAATTCCCTCTCGACGTTTTCGATTATCGCGCTAAACGATTCGTAGTCGAGATCGTTGCCGGACGACATGCGCCGTTCGTATCGCGCCTTGAAATTCGACCAGCTCAATCTGAATTTCTCTAAAAATAAAACCTCGATTCCGGGCAACGCGTTAATGATCATCAATTTCTCCGCGTCGTTGACGTTCATTGCGTTAACGAATCGCGACCTCACGTCGACATTCCACGTGCTTTGTAATCGATTTATGGTCTTGGTAAACGTCATCTCTAATTGAGCCAACTTGAGCCACAGATCGGATATTACCGGCCTACCGTTTGTACCGGCATCACTGTTACTATTACTGGCCACGTTTGCCGGTGGTTTTTCAGACATCCTTTTGTGAAACTACGTCCGTCGACGTTCCGTAACGCGATCCACGAAATTAACGTTTTGTCTGAACAAACGTATTGGATTTGTGGGTCGTAAAAAAATATGTATTAGTACCTTAACATAACCTTAGCAACCAAGCGAAATATTTTAGATCTTTTTTCGAACAATAAACGACGAACAAGGGACATCGATTCACCCGGATGGTTATTCAATATTGGAAGCGAAACGGCCGTCGTATTCGTAACTGAAAATAAAACGATCTGGGAATCGAAAAAGTTTAACGCGAAATTTAGCGATTTACTTCCGGTCAATCACGTCTATTCCGTTGAATTTACAAAAAAACGGCTCGTCTAAATGATTAAGCGAACATTTACGCGCGTAGATTGTAGACCCCCGTACGAACGTAGTTTTATGAATTACTACACGTATTCTACGAAAACGAGCGTTTGACGAAATTTTCGTGCTACGCCCGTCAACTACACGCGCCATATTTCGGGTTACGGTGAAAATGGCGAAAATTGTCAAAAATCGAATTCATTGCTGAACAACAACCGTACAGAAAAACGTTGGTTAATAAAAAATTACGATATTTTATTGATACATAAGCGTGTATCGTTACGATGTGATTGAAACGTTGTATAAGAATATCATCGGAGAGCGCTAATGTACCGAGAGAGCTAATATAGCTTTGAAATACCGAAGAACGAGACATTATTTTACTTCAAACACTTCGGAATATAGGTTTTGTAGTGACCAGGGGTTCATTAAATAATAAAGAGACTTTACCTGGCCTTCGATTTGTGGACTGTATATAAAATAACGACAAATTTTTATATAAATAAGTATATAGTTAGTAAAAAATATAAATAAATATATATATATATATATATATATATATAGTTAGTATGTAATATAATTAGTTATAAATAAATAATTATTAACACAAACGTAATTAAGAAATTGGCACTTTTGGCTCGACAATACGTTATTAAAAAAATACAAAATACACATAATACCCGTATAAAGTTGGTCACCGAAATCGATTATTAGAATCGTAGTAACTGAACACAGGCTCTTAGAACCATTCGCGATTCGGCAAAAAAACACTTGGACTATTCGAGTTACAAAGCTATGACTAATGAGAGAAAAAACTACGAAATACACGACGAATAACGATTTTTCGCGTACAAAGATTAGCGCACAACACACGACGACGGCAACTCGTATACGAGTTAAAAATACGGCGACTGTTACGGGAATGGTTCGACGATGACGGGTTTTTCACTTGTGTAATAATAATAATCGCGATTATAACAATAACTCAAAAAACACGGTTAATAATTTCGCGATAATAAAGCTGCGCGCGACTATACGTACGAGCCAACGACAACATCACATCCATCCGATCCATTAGACGGCTTCGACAGGTTTACAGCAGCGAAAAACGTGAGGTCCCTGTAGCATTGTACTATACGAACGTGGCCAACTCGGACGATACCATATAATTATTTTATGCGGTCAACGGTACAACACGTGTAACGGAGTTTCGAAATATCGGAACGTTCAGAGACCGCCAGATAGCATCGCGTGTACGACGTGAGCAATTTTCGCTGGCGCAACGAGCACCGGACAGCGGGCCGCGACGGCGTATTATTTCTACTGCCACGCTTTGACGATCGATCGTAAAAATTCGCTCCCGAATTCGAAATTTTCGAAAAAAAAACTATCCGTCCGACCGATGTTCACCCGACGCGTTTCCACGTCGCTCCATTATTTCCGTTCGACGGTACGTCGTTTTTTTTTTTTTACTGTCGTTTTTATAGAATCTGTCGTATCGATTTTCCGTCGATAAACATTCTCATATACGTGCAACAACAATATCAACAACGACGATGACGGCGGCGATACAATGCCGTGTAGAAGGTCGTACGTTTTACTTTGAGAATTCGCGTTTAAAACGCCATGCGCGATAATCGGGAAATGTATAATTCGCGATTGACCAACGCCGTTTCGTGTCTCCGGATAACCTTCCGTACTTACGGCCATGTAGTGTATAATGTCCGGAAAATTCGTCGCTCCGTCGATCGGCTCAATTTTACGAACGTAAAATTGTCGGTACTCGCGTTGTACTAGTTCTTCTAGTAATTTAGTCGCACGTGGGGTGAGGTATTTAGATATTTGATCGACCGCGGTACTTTACGACGGCTAAATATTTTTTGTACGCGTAAATGGCGGTCCTTGGTGAGAGGAAAAGACGAACAAATTATAACGTTCCCGGGTTCGGGCACCCTTCATTCCGTCCATTACTGTAAGAAAGTAATTTTCACTAAATTTCGTCGCGATGACTCACCCCCTTAGCTCTGTTCTAGAGGGTTGAAAAATTGCTAAACCGAGGGTAGTTTTATGGTTTTCTTTCTCAGTTTAATCCTGAAACTATAACGTAAAGAAACTTGATTGTACAATTTAATGTCGCCCGTAATCGGGTTTTACACAAAATATCTCGTAAATTCCTACGTACAATGTTCGGAATAATAATCGAATACTGAGACGAATTTTTAAGTATATTTGACGAATAATTAAAAAAAAAACGATCGAATATTTTATTTAAAAATTACATATTGTCGTTAAATTTAGAAACGTCTCCATACTCGATAAGCGTAACTTTTACGAAATCGCGTTTTAATAGTATTTTTTATTATTTACATTACTCGTTCTAACGTTACGAGTTGATTTAAAAAAACAAACACTTAAACTCAATAACCAAATAATATTGACGAAAACAGATTCGAATTCGTTTAGGAGTCGTTCGAAAATTGAATTAGAAACAGTAATTAGGGGAAACCCCGAAATACAAATGGAGCTCCAGCGTTGATGACATTCCAACTATTGGCGTCGTATAGTTTAAAAAAGTAACGTTCGTACTACGTAAAAAAAAATCGACGTCGGCACCGACGAAACGGCAACGCCTAACAGCGAAATAGCTCGCCGTGGAGAGACGAAGACGAATAAAAGAACCAAAACGAGCCCGGGTGGACACAGGAACGGAAAGAATCGGCGGTTCGCTGCGAAAGTTTCGCGTTTGAAATGGACATCCGCCGTTTCGACTCACGATCCCCGGTACGCGATACATTACGCGCTTTACCAGCCGTATTATATCAAACAGATGTGGTCTGTCCATAGATACCTGCCGGGGAACAATAGCTTCTCAGCGGGATTTGTTTTCATCACAATGCCGGCGGGGTGGCTCGAAAAAGAACCCCTTATATTTATTTTCATTCATTTTTCCCGCTCGATCCGGTGTCTCTCGCGCACTCCGGCATTCGTTTTCGCTTTAGCTATTACTATTATTATTTCCAAGTCAAATATATGTGCGGACGTGTACGTGTGTACACATACACACACTCACAAAACACACACACACACACACGGGCTGGTCGTGCGCTCGCTGACGAACGGCTGTCAGTAAGAAAAAAATTGATTTTTTTTTATTTTCGTCTACCCTCCTCCCGGACAATTCAATAGTCATCCTACGCCCCAATGACTTTTTTTCATTAGTGCGAACTCCAAAACAACAATCATACTGAACCACCAACACCACTGCTACTACTACTACTACTACTACTACTATTACTACTACTACTGCTACTACTATTACTACTACTACTACTACTAACTGAAATCGACGGAGCCGGTGATTTCCATTATTTATACACTACCTTGCGTTTACGATTGTTATTTTTTCTCGGTCCTGTTTATTTGTTCGCGGTTTATCTGGCCCATATCGATATAATAACCCGAAAAACGCGAACGCGTAAACAATAATTATTCGCTTTCGACGCTTTAATACGAATAATTGACGTCTATACTCGAAATTATACGACCGACATAGTGTAATAGTGGTCGTGCGTATCCTTGAGGTTGTCAACCGCCGTGAGCGCAGCAAGACTATAGGACGAATTATACTATATGCGTGCCACCATACGAATTGAGAAAAACGAAATACAACAACCGGAAGGCGCTACCTTAACAGGATAACGTGGTACGAACATTGTACACTAACCAACGGTTGGGTTACGAATAAAATAAGTTTAACCGACGGTGTATGGACAAACTCGATAAAACAATGTCCACGAACGCAACGGCCGATAGGACAATCGGTGGGCGATGTCGAGGGAACCACCGGTAGAGAAATCCACTTCGCGATGAGAATAACGCAACGGAAACATCCACTCACGTTCGTAGTCCAAGGTCTGCACTGCTACGTAACTCTGCACACCGCGAGATACGAACAACGGTGGCAGATCAATTCAGAAGACGTCGTTTAGCAGTCCTTGAAGAGTCCTGCTACGTCGCGAAAACGGAATCGGGAAATATCGAAATTGGTGGGCAAATTAAAAACAGTATTAGGTAGCCTAAAAGTTAAAGTCTAAGACGAATAATATTAAACAAAACGAAAAAGTGAACGAAGAGAAAAGCGACGTATATTTGCCGGCGATACCAGAAACGACTAAATTGTTTCGCTTCGCGGCAAAACGTGTTAATCAATCGGCGGTACCTCTCCGTGTAATTGGCGGCCACGGATCGACGAGAATGATAACTCCGTGATACGGACCGCCATATTCCCGGACGAAGAAACCAAAGACCTCGGATAAATGTCGCTCGTCTAGCCGTCAGCGAAGGAACGGTTATTTGTGTCGGCAACTCGTTAACGGGAAGGTGAATTCCGAAACCGATCGCACAAAATACTTACGAACGAAACACACGCGCGCGTCGGTTGAAGACGACGATCATCCGCCAACGGTAGGAATACAATTCGGGTATGTACTCGAGTAACGACCGAATAATGTAAACGTTGTAGTAATACAACTACGGTACACGAAACGATGTTCTTCGGACAACGAAAAGATTGTTACTAAAGTAGTAAGTAGTAGTAGTAGCGGGTAGTAAACAAATGACACGTCGGTGGTGTTGATGGGCGATCGTCGTCATCGGGCGAAACGAATTTTTACGCCACTTTTTTTTTTTTATTCGGACAACAATTATTCGTCGTTCCGCTCGGGCCCTCGCCGGCAATTTTCGCGGCCCGACCGGCACGCACGCTCGTCGTCGTCGTGTCTCGGTCGGAAGAACTCCCCCGGCCGCCGCCGTTATGCCGGCACGTTCCCGAGGCGCGACATCGCGCCCGCGGTTTATTATCGCGTTATCTCGCCCGTCGCGGCGCGTCTCTCGGCCCTCGCGGATCGCGATAATACGATTAAGATGTGCGTAAAAAAAAATATTACGCTCGGGCGCGTATGTCACACCGCCGCGTATAAAACAAAACGTGGGTGGGAAAAAAAAACGAACGAACCAAAACAACAACCGGTAGCGCGATCTAATCTCGGAACGGAAGTTTCGGCGCCGGAGACCGTAATTCGATTAATGGGACACACACGGACGGTCGGGCGCAACCTCCAGGGCTTTAAATTGACACAATTGAAAATAATGGACGGCGTAAAAACGCTCGGCACCCCGGGGAGGGGGTGGCCGAAATATCCGAATACACACACACACACACGCGTGCGCGCGCGGGCGTGCACCACACCACGCCGGATGACTTGACGGCCCCGTATCGATCAACCGGCGCGCGCGCCCGGAGGAGGTGTACACAAACACACACAGCACGCGCGCGCGCGCTCACACACACATACGTGACCCGTGCCGTCTCCTCCGGCACCGATGCGCGTTATTTATCGTCGTGACCGGAAAGTTCGTCGGCGTTCGCCTAATAAAATACGCTCGGAGGATTTTTTCGATCACCGCGATCTCGGGTACGAACGAACATTAGTACGTTTAATCACCCCGGTGTTGGCTGACCGTGACGAAAACGCGGACAATCGTCGTAAGTGTCGGCGGACGAGTATAAAACTTCGGCGTCCGTTCACGCGCCCGATCCGACGGTTTTCTCCCACTGGACACCTGAATCGCGTAAACCCGTTTCAACAATAATCGTACGCGGCTCTACACGGTGGTTGTGTAAACACGCACGCGCATCCCTCCGTGCCGTCAAATCGTTCGGTCTGTTTTTACGTACGTTCGCCGTACGGGCTTTAATAAGTTACACGCGACGGCCATCTTAAATAGTACACAACGTTCGTACCGCGCGACTTCGGCGTATGTTTGTGTGTAGTAAATGTTACATAAACCAGCCGCCCGTTTTGCCGCCAAATCCAATTCCTACCAGCCCTCGCCCGCTCAATGTCCGGGCCCTTCACAGTCCGCCCTCCTCAGTTTCGGTACTGACGCGTCCAAAAATGTCTCTGTTCCGGACCACCGGCGTGGTGTTTTTCTACTTTACGAGTACCGTTTCGATTATACCGTTGGCCGTTGTCCAAAACGTGTGACCCGGTCCGAATGAAGATATAGTGGCGTGGCGAGGGCCACCGGTGATTCGATCGGGGGGGGGGGGTACATTTTGGTCACGCTTCGCCGAACGAAAACGGTTGATTCGCGTGAAATGACGATCGATTTTGAAGCAATTAACGCAAATCGCGACCGGCGTTCCGAATATATTGTTCACGGGCCGGTAGAACGAACTAACGAAAAACCAAATATTTCGGTAAACATACGAGACGACGGGCTCATAGAGGAAGAGGGGTTCGCCGGTAAATAACGATTCGGTTCCACAATTTCGTATAATTACTGATTTTCGGCGGCGTAGGGTTTTTTCTAACTACGCGTCGAACTGTCGTTAATTACGGCTTCTAATTAGCGATTGGAATTGATTTTAAAAGGTTTTCGTTAGTCATCGTTGACGCAGCTGCAAAATCAGATACCGTACGATTACGGCAATAGTAATTTTCTTTTGTTTTGTTTTTCCGTCGACGCCCCAGCTGCCGTCGCTCGTATGCACTAATTTGTACGCTACACACCCGCCCGTCCGACGGCCGGCCGGCCAACGGACATCTGCAATAATAACGGCGTTACAATTTCATAAACGCACTATTACGTTTACAACGGCGAACTTAGGAAAGATAGATCCGTTATTGAAACGTTTCGATTTTGATAATGTACCGTAATTTTTACCTTAAACTAGATTCATTTTCGAGAGATTTCCATTAATAAGCGGGAAAAAATGGACACGTATAATATAAATAATTTCGCTCAAGACAGAAACCCGAAGTAATTTCGTATTAAAACTTCGAACGAATCAGTGAACGAATTTCGTCAGATTATTTCCCGTTCGACTTAATTACTCGCGATTTAGCCAATTTCTACATTTGCTCCTGTTACCTCAGTCCGCGTAAACAAATACTCTTCGAGGTATGAACATATGTTATCCGATAATCTTAGTTCATTCGACGCAGAAAAAATTAAACGTCCGTGTAACAAATTTCAATAGTTCCAATTACGAATTTTCCCTATAGTATTGGTTTATGTAAACGAAGTTTTCGATCAAAACGAATAATTGTCTAGTTTTCAAAAGACTTAAAAAAATTTTCTGTCATAAAAAAGAACATTATTAATGAAAATATTACTTTTTCAAATTTAAGCAAGTATTTCGCTTTATCAAATTTCTGAGCCGTTATATATTATTTAACCATATTTAGATCATTTCAACAGACTTTTTCTTATTTTTTAAGTCGTTTTCGTAAATTCATTTTCGAAACCACTTTTAAGTCGATTAATTTTACAGTAACCATAACGTATTTTTAATTTAAATTTTCAATTTAAGTATAATACACAATAATCATAAATAACGAATTATCCACAATATAAAGTTTCGTTAGTAATAAATGTGGTATTTTTATAAATGTTTAAATAAATATGAACGAGTTAAGTATCATTTAGATAAACTAAAAAAGTGGCTTTTATTTATGTTTTGATTTTGACGTTTCGTGTACACCCAGGCGTTAGTCACGACTAACTAGAGAAATATTTACACATAATAAATTGTCAACAATTTAATGATGAAGTCCTCGTTTCAACATAACACGATAATACTTCTTGGTACATTAAATATATATTCGAAATTAAAATAAATATTTCGTTTTCACGTAAAATTGTACACAGAAGACAAACATACCGAGCGCAATGATAGTTTTTTAGAATGAAATGTACTAACTACGATTTAAACAAACGTGATTAACATCGAATAGTTACTTGTTTATTTTAAATATGGCAAAAATGGCGTACGTTAAATTTTCCACTCGTAAATAAAAAGTAAGAACTTTCGCTTTTGTAATAACTTTGACAAATCAGAATAAATAGTAAATACGCGAAAAAAAAGGAAAAATAACGCTCGGCTTACCGCTAGAACTAAGGAACCGTAATAATTCGCGCGTAACTTTACTTGGGTGACAGTAAAAAAGTTCCACCGAAGTTTTTCCGGTGACTTTTTTTCTTACGAATTTAACCCACACCGAGCGAAATTCAGTAGCTTTACATTTCGACTATTGGCGTTTTCGCGTCAAGACATTCATGAACCAAAATCCCTCCAGAGCTTAAACTTGAATATTTTTTGAAAAAGAAATACCGTAGTAGCGAGACCCGTTCGTTTTATCGTTTTCCGTTACTGTATTATTTATGAAGTTTAATAACAGCCAACGTTCGGTTTGGTTAATCGAATCGGTTACGCTCGTTACATCAAAGGAAAACCAATTGAATCAATCGCGTATTTTCGTGCCGTGTCTCTGAAAAATATTAAATTCGATAAAATTCAAACAGCTCCAACGACCATACGTGTTAACATGTAAAATACAGAAAATCAAAAACTTTAACGCGTCATGAGTAACTAAAAATATATTCCTGTTTATTATACAGTTTTCTAATATTAGACGATATTCGACGGACGTAAAAATATTTTATAAAATATTTTCGACGCAATTTGCGTTATAGAAAATACAAATACAAATGCCTGTGAATCCAATTATAGCTATATAAGTTTTGTAACCGAGAAACGAATAGTATTAATCACTTTGTTTGTGGCATAACGCGTAACAAAATATACGAAACTGGAATTTTAGCGCTATAAAGTCGCAAAGATTTAATTGACTATTGGAATTCGAAATATTTGATTTTTGTATCGAAAAAAACGATATGTTTCGTAATTGTCTGAAAAATTGTAAGTAAGAATTTTCAAACGTTTTTCGTCATTAAAATACGTTAAGTATAAAATATGTTATGATAAAAAATATATATTGAAGAAATCCGTGGACCGCAATATTTTTATTAATTTTTCGCCGAATATATAATACCGTCCGCGCGTAATTAACATAATACCCCCCTGTTGTAGTCGGTCAAAGATGAAAATCGAAGCATTTTTCCTGCACGAAAAAGGCGTAAAAGTCAAAATTATAAATTGAAAATATAATTAAAAAACGAATTTAGTCAGTAAATGTACGACATTCCGGATAGGGGAGTCAGCTTAAACGTAATATATTTTCGCTATAAATGGTTTCGCTTTTTTCGCTTTTTTAATTCGTGACACGTTTGCCGTGTTCCTGTTATGACTTCGAGTCAGGCTCGAGAAGCTGAACAACACGAATTGCTCCGAACCGTTTTTTGCCGTTTTGTAAACGACGACAGGCACGACCACCGCCGGCCTAACGTTAAAATAGTCGTAAAAACGTTCGCACAGCAAACGTGAAAAAAACCGTTCCTTGCTATCAAAAAAAAAAAAAAAACAAAACAGCCGAGAGAATCGACCGGCCGGTATCAACGAAGCAACCCGTGTTTTTCGCGGACGTTAACAGAAAAAATAAAAGCCGATTACAAAAGCGGCGCAGGCTGCACATAATCTTTGCGTACGTATCGTCCGGACACGAAAAGAAACGTTTGAAAAATTCAAAATCATCGAACCCCCCTTCCACACACACACATGCATACAACCTAATTATCGTCGTACGGAATTCCAATGATTTATTTTACGTTCGCGGAAGTAACGCGAACCGGAACGCGAACGCGATATGCTACTAAAAAGTTAATGTAGTCCGGGGAATCCGCCCGTGCGCCGTAAATGTAATGACGGGACACGGGCCAAAAATAAAAATGCAAACGAGCGAACGGCGGCGAGGAACGTTTTGCACTATTGTCGTAATTTTCCCAAACGTGTCGTTGTGTCCGCCACACCGCGTGTGCCCCCTCATATTCCCCGGGGTCCCGGACCATATTGATGTCGCTGGTGCGTCCCAAGCGAATATCACATCGGTTTTGTTTCCGGCGGCGGCGTCGACTTATTGAAAAAAATAACACGCTCTCTTTTCGGAAGGGACGACAACGTCATAGATCGTAACAATAAAAACACGCGCAGCCAGCGAGCCACGGCAGATGATGGACGACGGTAATTTAAATATTAGAAAAACGCCAAAATGTCTGTTCGCTAATTAATCGTCGTCGTATATACGGTCATTTCTTCGTCATTTCCCCCCAGCCCCTACCCGATCGTCCCGAACAACGGAATTCGTATTTTCATCGACCGTACGAATACGAAAACTAAATTTAATTTGAATTTTTCAGTTTTCTAATTAGTTAATAGACGTCGGACAATTATAATGATTATATTCGGTACGTTTTCGGGTAGTGATGAGGCCGTATAGTGACAGCGGTGTTTTGGAACAAAAACGCCGAATAACGGAACTGATCCACAGCGGTCCCGCCGTTTGTTTTACGCGATCGCCGTCAGTGAAATAATTTTCGGGCGACGGAAATCCCTCGTCCGGAACAACGTTGGCAAATATTCGACGAAAAGACGGCGCGTCGTCAATATTCGAGCGTCAATATTACGAAAACAATCGTTATGCGTACGTCCCCCTCATCGCTCGCGCTCGTTTTATGGATTTCGTTCGTCGAAAAGACCAAGTAAATATGCCGTGTTGAAAATCGTTTCACGAGTATTTATTAATTAACGCGAAATCGCCGGCAGATTTTCGGCGAAAATCTCCGCCCACCGTTGGACGGAGGAGACGATATATTTCGTCGGTCGACGCGGTCCCGATAATATTCACGGATACGACGACCGTTGCCAATCGGGTTTTCGCGAATTGTGTGCCGGACTGAAATAACAGAAACCTCGTCGCGGCGCTTGGCCCGTTTTTTGGTCGCGCGTATTTTCATCAACCGCGGGGCGGCCGTTTCCCTCCAATGGCCGCTATTTTTTTTTACCCAACAAAATTATACGCTAGTTCCATCTGTTTGCCGTACGAGCTCTGACACATTTTCGCACGCGCGCTCTTACCTTCTCTATATTGTTTCGGTGTTTACAAACATCGGACGACAAGATTTACGCGTGTGAAAAACTTACCGTCGGAAATGAAATGTTTTTCGCTCAGTCCAAAGTTCTTTCGAACGCATCTAACCTCGCGATAATTACGATCGAATGGTTGTTGTTCGTTGGCCGTATGTCCCCTCCGTCGTTTGCCATCGTCCCATACTAGCCCAACAGCGACGCACGTGGGTAACGAATATACGCGACTTAAGGCAAATTCGCCGAGTGCTCCGGCCAGCCCTCCCTTTCCGGAGACCACGATCATGTGGGGGGTTGACGGACACTTTGGATTCTGTGTTTGGGTTTGCGAGCCACGTTGCTCGCTATTGAAATGAACGATACGGTGCGGATCGGAATCGTCTATCGTCGGTCGCGAATGACGCGGCGAATTTTCGCCATTCGTTTATACGAATTGTCCGTAACCGTAAAGTTGGGCGCGTCTCGACTTAGTTCCGAGGAATACAAACATGACGCGTTGGTCGGTGGTTAATTACCGATTTTTAATACGTCTCGCTTTTAAGTGCCACGTTTTTTGTTGTCTTCGTCACGACGATAAACGAATTTACCAGCGAACATATCGCGTACACAAACCATAATTGCCACCACAAACCATAATTTCGCCCACTTTGTACCGTGATACGATAAGTTACGTACATAAACGATTCTTTCGTCCGAGCGCGTTGAATATGCGCGCCGAACGGATCTGCACTGAATGATTACCGATCGAGGAGTGTCTGGATGGTTGGTTACCTCGGTACGGAACTCGCGCTAGTTTCCGTTCGCTTCCAACTACGCGCAAGTTAGCCTTGGGTAGGTCTTACTACGTTGCCAAAAAAAGAAGACTGGCACCCGACCGTCGGTCGGTGACGGCGAGGCCTCTTTTTTTAAACCATCGAACAAGATGTCGGCTGAAGGAGGTGGACGACGGACGAGTGCCTCGCCGATCGACGAGCCAACGATTATTAATCTGAATCGGATACACCGAAGACTCGGTCAAATTGATTTTATTAGACTTCCACGACGTAACGCTAATACCAAAAAGAATCCGTAATTTATATAATCGAGTAGAAGTCGATATTTCATAACGATTCAAACGTTCGTCGTCGTCGTACGGCGGTTTCGCGCTATTGCGCAGTATGGACGTCGTATTCTTCAAATTCGTTAAATTCCCTAAATTATTAACGGGTAAAACGCGACGGGCGTTGATGTATGTCGTAAATACGTTTATTTTCGTTACGGAACGATAACGGTTTACGTCAAACACGCGTAATATTTTCGGGGATATACTTTAAACGTCGTATCGTAGACGAAACGCTTTTAAATACGTATTTCGATCTTGTTAAACGTTTAAAATGAATAGGCGCACGAAAACCTATATAGGTTTTACACGGTTAACTGAGTTGAACTCAAAAGTTTTCTTAAAATGTCGTTAAGTTTTACGGCGAACCATAAAACGGAGGATTAAAAGCTCTCCCCCCCAGACAACACCTGAAAGGACCCCATTGTTAAACGCCGTTTCCTTTAATCGTTGTATTTTGGCTAAATTCGGCGAGGGATGACGGGTAACGGCGATTTTTAAAAAGGAAAAAGTCGATTAATTTCAAGGGGGTGGAGGAACTATTTTTCCATCGTCGCCGAGGTTCGTCGTAATCGAATTTCACTTAGCACCGTGTGAAACTAATATGACGATCGTAAATTTTTCGAATGCACTAACAAAACGTATCGGGATTGCATACTTGATAATTCCTCGAGAGTCAAACCCAACTGGGTATAACGTTTCGAACACGACCCTTACGACGGGCAAGTTTATTTTTATCGTACGCGAAAAAAAACCTGTATTTAAACACATTTCCACGACGCCGTTGTAACGCTTCCAATAACCGTACCGTTAATCGATTACGTTTACGTTGGTTCAAGGTGCCGTCGTCAGTTACAGTTGTTCGGTTATTTCAGAATACGAATCTTCTTCCGCGCGCGCTTTTCATATTCGATTTCGCGCTTTTACACTATAAAATAGCGAAACGCAAAACCGAATATTTCAACCATCCTCCCCGATGAGAACAATGGCACGATGTTGGCCAATAGTGGAGCGCCTATTTCGCACGGTCGGCGTAATCACGCGAACCGAACTAGAGCAATACGCGGCAAACGAATACCGGCGCTGGTTTTTTTTAATTCGTACGTTGTTTGCCGCCGAACCTCCGAAGAATTTCGAAATCACCGTTACGTAACATCGTGATTAATATTGCGAGGCGTATCGTCTACGTCGTAGTATAAATCGTCGATTTCCGCGTAGTCCAATCGCGAGCGTTTGCCGTGCCGGTTGTGAAACGCCACGTTCCGGAGGAAATTCGTCATTTTCGGCGGAAAGTCGCAATTGTGAGCGGATATGTACCCGACGGTGACGTTCGTTTTGAACGCCGCGTGTAGCGAAACGGCCACGTTCGGTGTGAACGGATTGTTGTCCAATTGCAACAGACTCAGCCCCCGGTCGTACGCCAACGATTGCGCGATATTCACGCCCCCGATTTCGGCAATGTTGCAATTACGAACCCGGATTTTGGTGAACGGTTGAACACCGGACGCCAAGGCGGACGCTAAGTACCTGCCGCCCATGTCGCCTATATTGTTCATATCTAAACGAACGCAAGCGTAAATGGGGCGCGTAGCGAAATCTATAGGACGCGTTTCGTGACGCGCTCGCGAAAAGTACGGACGCGATACACGTTGCCATTCGAAACGAACCGATTATCGTCGATATTTCACGAAAAACGCCGTCGTCGATCAAATCGAATCGTTTCGAAAACCATTAATATACCTCTCCCCCCCCAAAATTGATCGAACCATCTTGGACATTCGGAAATGCGTCGTGAATCGCGTGCGTACAAAGTGACGGAAGACATACGGATTGTGTAACGGCAATACGGACGAAAAATGTACACACGCCAGTGAAAAACGCGCCTACGTAGGGAGGGTAACGTACTTAAATTCAACTCGATGGCCGGATAACCGTTCTTTCGCCTCCAAACGGAGACGAACGCCAGCGATTCGACCGCGTCCGCGCCAATGTCGTTACCGCTCAAGTTCAACAGCTTCAACGCGGCCGCGGTTTTCGCAAAACGTGCCATCGATTTGCCGCCCGGGGACCGCAGACGACAAAACGAAAAGTCCACGTCCTTGAGACCGTGGCACTGCTTCAAGTACGGCAACAGCCTGTTGAACATGGTCACGTCGACGGCGCTCTTGGTCACGGCCAGGCTGACGAGATGCGCGGACGATTCCAAGCCCCGGCCCAGCGTGTCCATATCGTTCTCGTTAATCTTGTACAGGTGGGACGTGTACTCTTCGTCCACGGCTATCCGCTCGGGACCGTAAACGATACCCAAACGCCGTACGTTCCGCAAACGGCGCAACACGAATTCGAAGTCCACGTGGACCGGATCACGCGGCAACGCGTTGGACTCCTGCAGCGTCAGTTCGTCCAGCAGCGAGATCGTCGTCAGCGTCTGTTTGCATCGTAGCTCGGTAACGTGAGGGCCGCACGCCTCCAACAATTCGGACAGTTCCGCCTCGTCCACGTAACCCGGTTCCAGGTTACCGACAGTTTCCGACACGTGTTCGATCAAGTACGCCGTTTTCGGACCGCCGTCGTCGTCGATTCTCGCGAACCGATTACGCCGATCCGCCGCGTTCGGCCACGTGTCGTCGATCCGCCGGCGCCAGTACTCGCCGTCCGGCACGTGTACGACCGACGGTATCGGTAGCCGGGTGCTCAGCGTCTCCACAAAGTACACGGTGTTCATGGGCGTGAACGCGTCGAACAATTGTCGGGTGTACCGCGCGAAGTGCTCGGCCACGATGTCCAGACAGAGCAGCCTCAACGGTTTCGGCGTGCGGTCCGCCCAGCCGAAGTCCTCGGATTTCACGGCGCGCCCGATCTCGTTCGGTAGCGCGCCGACTGTGGCCGACGGCGTGTACAACTGCAGCGTCGACTTGGGTATCGTGTGCGGTATCCACATGATGGTAAAGACGCCACGCGCGGGTTCGTTACGATAAAAACGACAAAGGCGGGCGCGACGTTTTTATGGCGAATCCAAGCCGGACGGAGAACATCATTTGTCCTCGGCGCGGTTCGTTCGAGACGATACGCCCCGGGATTTGTTCGTCGCGCGGTGTTATTTCAATATACGCGTGTGTATAATAAACGACGCCGTTATTCGCTCGCCGAACACGTTTTAAAGTCCGAAAACGATTCGTTTTATTCTCGTGTTACTTATAACGAACACACCGCGCGATTAGACGTCGCGTTGTTATTATTAAAGGCGTTTCGACGTTTGTTTGTTGTTCGTAGTGCCGATTCGAGCGAAATGTCGGATTATTTTGCGCGAATAAGAAAATACGACGGTTGTCGTACGCGATAAAATACAGAACGGACGGTTGTCCAGTATGCAGGTTTACTATTTGTACTATATAACGCTGGACGTTACCGTGGTTAAATAACCGGCGTAAGATCGTAAATCAGACGCGTACGTCCGGCGCGCGAAAAATAAAAATACCGCTAACAATACGCCGGCCGACGGAAGGCATTTACGTTTGTCACTTCGTAACGCGGCGCGTTTTCCACTATACGGAAATTACGCGACGACGACGATAGACGAAAAACCGAGAAACGAATTTATTTATTTCGTCGTCGCCGCGCGACAGGACTCTGTTCGGTTGCGTAGGTTACGGGCGTCGTGATAATATTAAACGGAACGGACGTAATAATGGCACAACCGATAGCCGGCGCGAAATTACGTTTTTTTAGAAAAACGAGAAACGCCGACACGAACTAGCGCTCTGCTATACGCCGATCGTACACTGGAATACGTATTACGAACGACGGCTGCAAATTATTTCGACCTAAAGAGCGAAAAACGGCGACGCCGTTCTATTCGTCGGACGTCAATTTACGTTTTCGGAGGCGTCCGGTGCGTCCGACACTGAGAACGTTTCCTTTTCCTCTCTCTATGGCCCACGAAAACAACGGCCGCGCTGGACGGTATGTCCATCGTCACGCGCCACCGAACGTATCGGCGAATTTCGTACTTTTAATCATTTCGATGTATTCTGTATTCGTAACTTTATATATATATAAATAAATCGAAGAAAGAACGAAAAAAAAACCCCCGGAGAAAAATACGGCGGCGGTAAAAGCCTCGCGTCAGAGGCGTACACGCGCTGTACCAGATAACTCGAGTTCGTTCTTAGCGCGTGGTATATAATATGTATGGTACACGGGGCTCGGAGGGTTCGACGTCGTTTGTTTCGGTATGTATTATTTTCCCCCTCGCAGTCGGCTTTTTCATTTACATCGATTTTATTATTTATTCGACGACGAGTTTTCTTTTACCAGCGCGACAACGACGACGACAACGACGGCGGCGGCGGCGTTTATTCTTCTCGGCTCCCTTTTAGGTCCTCCGGGCCCCGTACCACGCGCGTGCTCGAACGAGCAACGGGACCGGTGGAGGGGTAGCGGGGCGGGGGACAAAGCCGAGGGGAAGCGTTATTACGTGTACCCACACACACACACACACACACACACACACACACACACGCGCGTACACGCGCACGCCTATAATGTAACGTGTGCGCGCGCGTGTATTTTCATTTTCCTCCCCTCTCCCTGGCCAACACAACGCCGCCACCGCAACGTCGCCGCCCCGTCGTTTTCATTCTTTCTTTCCCATCGCCACCTCCCAACACCCCTTCCACTAACCTAACCCCCGGCGAACGGAGGATGCGCACACTGTGCGCCGTAGAGTAAAAGGCGACGGACAGGGCAGGGCAGGCGGGCGGCGGGACGTGAAAATATAAAAGCGGGAAAAAAAAACTGGAAGCGAAAGAAGAAAACCACCGACACCGCCGGATTTTTACGGCGCACGCGCCGCCCGAGCGCGCGATGGCGGTAATTCGACGAGGGACGGACACGGCGGTACGCACGATGGAAAGGGTCGCGGCGCTGACACTTAGCGAAATTAAACCCCTCGGGCTGCGGCGGCGGTGGCGGCGGAAGAATATCGCGGGCCGCAGGGACGACAACGACGACGGCGACGACGACGACGAGGACGTGGCGGCGCGCGTGCGCGACGCATCGCCCACCCTGTCTGCCTACCGTGGACGGGCCACCACGCACCGCCGCGACAACGGAGCCCGTTCGGGTTTTCCGCGCGTCCCGCCGCAATCGCACAACGCGAGGGCCAACCCGCCGCCGCCACCCAAAACCGCCGCCGCCGCCACCACCACTACCGTCGCCGCCATCCGCCGAAAGTTCGGTCTCCGCCGCCCGACGATAAAAAGCCCGCGCGTGTTACGTCCCGTGCGTGTGTCCTCCTCCGCGGCGACGCGTTCGCAATAACGTCTTTTCCGGTATCGGGCCGCCACGACCGTCGCGCAAGTAGTACGTCCGCCGTGTGTCCACGCACCAGCCGGTCACCGCGCGGATTTCTCACCAGTAACCGGCGAACGGCGCCCCTTGTGTGGGGGGGGAGGGTGTGAGTAGGCCGGGCGGAAATTTGATGACGGCCGTCGCGTCGCGCCGCGCCGCCATCGTCACGACGGACGCCGCCGCCGCCGGCGGTTGAGACATCCGGCCCCGGGCGAACCGCACGTCGCGCGGGACGGCATGTCCACGGTGCTGCAACAGCCGCCGTCCGGAGGAGCACCGCAATCGTCGCTGCTGCCGCACCTGCACCCGCACGGTCTGCACGGCCACCATTTGCATCATCGGCCGGCCGCCGAAATACAGGCCGCGGCCCACAATCCGGACGTCCTGCTCGCCTTGCTGGCCCGGAACAAAGCGTTGGAAGGTAAGCGAACCGATTACCCCAACTTGAACGTCTCCGCTCCCGACCGCAGCGCGTACACTCGCGGCAACGGTCGCGTTTGTCCGTCCCGGACCGGCTCCGTCCGTGTTAATGGACCGACGTCGTCCGGGTGTACCTTCCGCGCCGTAACGAACGAAAACGTAGTGAAGAGAAACAACCGCTCCGAGTAGCGCTACAGCTTACAGCCACGGGTGGGGCGGTTCGGTTTTTGTCGTATTTTCGACGGACCCGTCGGGTTTTCAACCAGCCAAACGGGAAACGTGACTGCCGGCCACCGTTGTCCGTCTCCCGGACGCGGGCTTACATAAATTACGCCGGCGTAGGCGGCCAGACGGGAACTTTCCGACAAGACGAACACGCGCCGCGGCTCTAATTTTGTACGTCGGTCGACAATTGCGACGGTATATACTCGGTTGCGTCTTCGTAAATCCCGAATCGTAGAGTTTCTTTATCCGTAGACCGTGCGTACGTTTCGGTACCGACGTTGTTGTCTCGGAGAATCGAACGGCGAATACGACCGATTCGTTTTTGGCGGACGAATTTTTACGAATTTTTATTTATTACGCGCGTTCAGCTCGCGACGTTCAAAATATTCTCCAACAGAGTCGTCCCGAATTTACTACGCAGTGTGTAAACACCCGACTGTAAATCGTCCGTTATTCCTTAAACGCGTTGATCAGCGATTTTTAAATAGCTATACGATCGTTCATTCCGTTTAATACCCACCGTACACAGACATATTCGCCGCGGGTCCAATATTGGGCGTATTATAATTTAATACGCTTATACGCGTATAAGGTTTTTTTCTATTTTGATAATTTTCGCGCGAACGTAACCAACACCGACGTGTTTACTATTTATTTCGAATTCCAGCGACATTTCGAATACTTCTTTTTGCCCTAACCGACCGATCGGGTTTTTCGAATATTTCGTCGTTTCTTACACGAATTTCGTAAACCAATACCGTCAATGCGACGGTTAAAAAAACAAAAAAAAAAACCGAAACGATAACGACAAATCGTCGTTATCTACCGGCCGACAGATTAAAAGTGTTCTCACTCGTTAAACGACGTAGTGACACACGAATCGCGATTTAATGACGAATCCGACGGGTTCGGGACACTTATTTTTACGCGTACACGTCCGGGACGACGTGCAATCGTAATCGATTAACAACCTACCGCCAGCAAATACTCGTAGTTTGGAAATATTCGGAATACCGGCCGGACGGTATTCCGAATATGTTTCGAACGCTAATGGAGGCCGTCGAAATATGCCGAACGTTTCGGCGAATATTTAGTTGTCGGTTATTATTAACGTTGATGGACACACGGGAGAACCGCTAACGTTCGACCACGGTCACGGCCATTACTTATTTACGCGCGCTATCCAAACCGTTCGAATAACGGAGACGGGTATATTATAACCGTTACGGGGCGCTAAACGCTCGTTTTCTAATTCGACCTTTAATTATTACGCCGGAACGTAAAACTGTACTTGAATTAGACCCGGTGGATCGCGACGAAACCGCGGGCCGTTTCGTTAATTACCCGTACGGGAAGAAAATCGAACGAATTTGTTGGTTCGTTCACGAAATGAACTCGAGACAATAACGAATATTCGTCGTGTTTCCACGGTTTTTTTTCATCGAAAATACCGACCGAAACGGCGTGTTATTTATTCGTTTACGTATAAAAAATTATATATTTATATACGGATTTTTGACGGTTACGAAAAAAACAAAACACGAATTCGCATCGTCTGTTCGCGAATTGTACGGTTGTTGTTGGAAAAAAGATCTATGTGGTCCAGCAGAGAATGATTGAAACGAACTAACCGAGTTACGGTCCACTTGGTTCATATTCGACCGGCGCCCGTAATTTCGAGACCGGCGGTCGTACGAACGAACGTAATTTACGCGTCGTCCGGTGACCGCGGTAACCGTTTAATAAAAATGTATTCTTACGAACCGCTTGGACAGCGCGACCGGTGGGGGCGGAGGGACGGTTAGGTTAGATGCCCGACGGGTCCGATATCAAATCGCCATTCTCTCGCTACAGGATCTACGTCCGGCCTCCTCCTCCCATCCCTTACGGCAAAGTTCGAAACTCCGAAGCGTTATATATACGACCCGGGTAATATAATATACATCAAGTTTCTAAACTTCGATAGTGAAAACCGTCCCGAAATATTATAACGAACGCGCGTACAAGACGGTGGACACGAGAACGGCCATAATCAGCCGCCCCGCCGAACAATATCGCGTTGCGTGTACCCGTCGCGGGTTTTACGCGAATTTCGTCGTACGAATTATTACGCTTGTGCCGGAGTGAAAAACTCCCGGCAGGCGTTTGATCGAAGATTTCACCGGCCGCGTAGTACGCTGGACCATCGACGCGTTATGGATTCGTTATTTCGCGCGGTATTCGAAAAACGGAACGCGTCCAGTTCGACCGGGACTTCGAAATCGACGGGCCGCCGTCGCTCGCGTAGCCGTCCCGAACGCGTGCCCGGCGTCCGTTCGTTTCTCGTTCCTCGGTGTCCGGCGGCCAGTGGCGGCGTACGCGACGAATGCGCCGGACCCGAACGATAACCCCGTCGGCATAAAACGAACAGGCGCGTTCAAAGGGCTTTAGTTTTCCGACCAGCTTCGGTACTCGAAGACCGTCCGACGCGTTAGTTACGGTTTAATAGATCGCCGAGTGCCGGCGACGACGACGACGACGACGACGAAATGGATTATACGGGCGGCTCACTTTCCCCGTACGTTTCGCGTGATCATTCTCGAAACGCGATAAATAACAATGGGGGGGAACGAAAAAAAAAAACGGGACAGAGCGAAAGATAACTATCGACCGATAACATACGGCACCGCTACGAAATGACCGAACGGCGGAATTACATAAAGGACACGGGGACCACCACCTGTTCAATATGGATATTACTATTACCGATTAGTCGCGTAAAATGACGGGCCACCCTCCACGGTGATGACCCTTATTAGTCATCGTCGTTAGCGTGTGTAAACTAGTCGCGTGTAAACGGCCGATTACGAGTTCGTAGTACGGACGCGCGCGCGTTACGCAAATGGCTTTCGGGAGGATCGAAACGGAACACGCGCCGGGATTTCGTTTCTTTTTTTTTTTACGTTGGCGAACGACAGAGCCGTCCCTCTGCCGGTGGAACACCACTCGGCCGGTTTCGTTTCGCTTTTCGGACCGAAGAAGACGTTTTATTTTATAAACAACCACCGTTTCCCCGCCGTTTCAAAACCCGTATCCCTTTGAACGACGAGAAAATGCGCGCCCGGAACGGTAGGTTAGCGATCGATATTTTATCGAAAACGTGATAATCTTTGACGGAACGAATCGCCCGTATAAAGCCCCGGCGTTGGTCGCCGTATTTTTACGTTTTTCTCTTTGACGTCGTACGACATACGCGCACTGCCGGTACGCGCGACGACGTATTTTGATTTTCGACTCATAATTCGACCATGTTGACCGCGTAGCGTTGGTAGTACTCTTCGTTACCGTTTTTCGACCGTTTCCGTTTAAGTAAAGGCCGCCCGGAAAAATGGCAATTATCGTTCCGTTCGTACAGATTCCGTAAAAAACTTATTAGGTTTCGTTGGAATATCTCGACGAGGCTTCTCCTAAGGATTCTGGCGACTCGTTATTACATTTTCCCGACATGTCGTCCCGAGAATACGTAGGCTTTCCGGTCCGAAGACGAGGATTTCATCTCCCGAGGCGTGTTCGTACGGCCGGCTTTTTTTTGGCGTCCCGGCGTAACGGAAACTCGTTTCCGCCCATTTATTCGCGCAGGAGACGATAGCACCGTCGTAATGCTGTTTACGCGAAACCGTAAAAAAAAGGCCAAAGGTATACGACGCAAGTTTCATTTTATCGAGTCGTTTCGGCGCTTTAATATGTTCTACTTAAAAGCGGGAGATGTGATCCCCACCACCGCCCGGTCGACCCGCAATTAAAGGCGCTCGGGAAGGTTAAACACTTGCAACGACCGTTAAGTAATGAACGTTACTGCTTGTTCACCGGTGTTGATTAAAACTTACAAAGACCTTTTTGCACCTGAGGCGCACCTCCTTTAGCGCGTGATTAATAACTTCTTGTTTTTTTCATTTTTACCTAAGTTTTTCGAGATTTCTTTTCGCTTTCTTCGTAATACGACGTTGAAAAACCAGGGGAAAATAAGGAACGCGAACAATACGTCGGTTCCCAACGGTACGAAATTCGCGCTAAAAATAGATGTTTTCCCGAGCGAAAACAAATTGACGTCTTAAAATAACGAAATATAATATAAAGGGATACGGCATCGGACGACGGATTTTTCGTTTTTTTCGTTTATAATGACACGAATATCATTTTCATTTGGCTTGTCTTTATTGTGTTACGGCGCGTAGAAATATTCGAAAAACGTGTTCGTTATAATATTTTATATTACGTATATGGCGATGTTCCATATTCGATATTAGATATCGTTATATATCAAGCTTGTATACCCGTTATATATGTGTACGTCCATATATATATATATACATTGATAGGCAATTGTTAAAAGGATAAAAATACGTATTGCGGATTTAGCCGAAATTAGTAGGGCGTTAAAAAACGTATAAAAAATCCGAAATCGACGGCTTTATAGTTAATACCCGATGGATTTTCGTGTTCGAACACGTATAAGAAAAAGCGGCGAAAATCGCGCGGAATAGAAGCGAAACGAAAAAGCCCCGTCAACGGGATAAACGCTCGTGGTTACGGTTTCGACGGCGCGCGACGGACAATAGACACTTATACCGTTTTGGCGTAGAAGCGTGTGAAGCGTATTTTGCCGTCGCGCCGAAAACGTCCGCGTACGCTATAGAACGGCAAAAATGAGACCGAAAACCAATCAGCCGATGAAATACGTCCAAATGTTTCACTTAGCCCAAATGCCATTTCAGCAACCCCCCCATACCGCACACACACACACACACACACACACTCACACATACACACACACCGGAACAGCGAAACGGCCAGCAGTTAAAATCGGTCGAGGGATTACCATTGATTATCGCTAAACCTTTCCCCATAGGATAAGTCACAAACGGCGATCGGCGTGCTAAGGATCAACACTGCGAAAAGGGGACATGTACAACACGCGCGTAAAGTACACGCGCGGAGGGCGCGGATCACCATAAAACGGCGGGGCGCGCGCGTAAAGTGAAAATACGGGAATTAGGCGGCGACTAAATCTTCGTAATGGGGTTGACAAATCTCTCTAAACACCCACGCGCCGCCGCCGCTATTAGAATAATTAACCGAAAGTCCGCCAACCGTCGCCGACCGGTCCTGCAATTTTTTTACTCAGCCCGGTTACACTGCCGGGGTGGTACACGAGCCGCTATAGTACGTACGATCGCGTTGATTAGACGAACGTTTATTGTTTCTTTACGTATTAACGATTCGGAACAATGTCCGCGCTTGTCCGACCGCTCCGTCGTCAATATTTGTGACTATTTCGTCGACTTTGCGTGAAACGAATTAGCGAAACGTCCACACACTACCGCGAGTCTCGCAAACGAATTACGAACGACCCGCGCGTATTATTTTTTCGGCGTCCGCGACGCGTATTACGGACGGGCGCAACGTTGCGGGAAAAAGCGTAAAAAAAAAAAAAAAACCGTTATTCCGTTTAGACGCCCGGGTACTACTAGGCGCGGATTATTAGTTTTGAAACGTAAACATTTTTCCGTCGACTGTTTTCGGTTTTTTTTCCGAGCCCACGGTTGACCAATAGTAGAGCCCCCCCCCCCGACTGATTTCCGGAACTAACCGATTTCGTCACCACAATTACCGTACGAGGAGCGTGTTTCGTTACGCCGTCGTTCCGTTTCCGAGTTTTGTGGCCCAGTCGTACGGGTCTGGCGCCACCATCAGCCACGCGAATTGTTCGCCGTCGCGAAAACAATCACGCGCCCGACGAAAACGGAAGAGGAACGTTGTTCGTCGTCGGAGAGCAAGGCCGGCGCCCGTCCGCGTTTTATAAAAGCCCCGAAAGATGGGCAGGCACGTGACTTACGTAGAGTAGTCATTGTTCGCTACCGCCATTGTTGGACGGCGCGGGATTTTACATAACATTCGCCGTAATACTATACACACGCGCGCGCGCGAGCCCTTTACAATGCGTACGACAACCCGTACACATCTCGCGCATTGTAAATGTTTCCCTAATGTGTTTCTAAACGAGTGAATGAGCTTATTTTTTCCTAATATTTTCCACGCGTTCGCGCCTTTCAAACGCAAAACAATAACAACACACGTGCCTCCCGATCCCTGTGACAAATTGTTCGACGACCGACGGCGGTCTTGTTAGCATCATCAATAATAGTGAATGAAGCGAACGCGCACAAAGGCGCGACGGAAAAAAAAACCGAAACAAAACGAAACGAAAATACTAACGGACGGCGGCGGCGACAACGAATATTAAAATGTAAAAACGTACGAGGCCGCGCCGAGGCCCGAAATAATAGTTTTTGTTTGTCAGACACGTAACGTTAACGTTTGTGTCGAAACGGTCGGAAATAAATGAACGCCGCGAGAATTGCGGAAACCGTCCGAAAATTATTACGACGGCGCCGCAAAACGAAACTCGGACGAAGCTGCGGCGGCAAACGGAAAAGAGGCGTTACTTTACGATTTTCCATTTTTTTAACCGCCGACAGCGAACCGGACCGAATGAACGGACGACATTAACTATCGTAAACGCGCTATCTACATATTTTTAGGACGCGTTCGAATAAAATAAATAAACGCTTTATACGAACCAAATCGAATCACTTACGTCGGATTCGCTTGTGACCCACCCGCGTACCTTTTTTGCACCGTTTGAGATTATCGTCGACGGTAAAAAGAAAAAACGATTATAACGAACCGCGTCGAACGTTATCAAGACGACGTACGGCGAACCGCAGTCAACATAGTACCTACCCGAACGCGTATTTGCCCACCGGCTCATGGTACTCGTATTCATACTCGCCGCAAATAAACACGCAGGGGCGGCTTATATTTTTTATGATCCCGCGGCATTTTTTCCTTCTCTCCTTTCCTATTTGCTTTTCGGTGTCCATCCTTCGGGAATCGTTTTCGTCGGTGGTTTTTTTTTTTTTTATCGAGTATATTTGTTTTTCATAACAACCGCCAACCCTAACATCCCTTTACCGTTATTATATCATCTCTCCCGTCGTCGCGTTCATTACGCCGATTTTATTTGCAGCGTAAACATTACGGATTTTCGAAACTCAAACAAATCCGCGCGCGTAATTAACAGTTCCGAAAATCGCGTCGTTTATGACGAACGTAAAACATCCCGCGAAACTCGTTCGTGTTTTCGGGCGAATTACCGTCGACGCGCCCCGAATGAACTATAAAATAAACGCGCGTCCGGCGCGTGATTTTTTCGGACGTGTTTCGATAATAAGAATACGAGAACATACTCGTTACGTCACATCCACCACCGCGTACGGCGACGGTTCGACGATCGCACATTCAAAATATACTTCGCGACCTAACGGATGTACGCGATAAAAACGCAACGAATTCGTATCGAAACGGCAATATTTTCGAAACGTTTGTTGGCCGCGAAAACAGTGTCTAAAACGAAAAAAAAAATATCGCCGACAACGGTAAGCTTCGATTTTCTATTCGTTTTCCGATTACGATCGGTACACGTTTGTGTACGAATAAGTAATTTCGATAACGGGATTCACAACTAACGAGTGAAAATACATGAAGGCAACACCCTCGATCGCGCAGTGGTACCGGACAAGTTTATTCGCCTACACCCGTCCGCCCGAAAATAGTGCCCGACCCCTTCCCTCCCCGCCAACCACGAGACTAGAGCGTGTCCCTTGGCCAGCGTCCGTTGTAGCCGTCCGTCGGTATTTTCGACGGACGAATGGTCGGTACTAGCCCGACGCTAGTTAGTTACTTAACGCGAAGTCGTTAGGCTTTTTCCGGGTGGTGGCCCCGTCGGCACAGTTATGGGTACGCCGCGGCGGTGACCGTCGCGAAAAAAACGGCCGCCCGATAAACGGGGCGCGTTAAACGGAATTAAAAACGAACACGCGTCCATTATCCGTCGGCTTAAACGCCACGAACATACAGAGCGACGCGAATGATTTCTCGGGCCCGTCGTCGTATTCGCCGAAATCATTGTCCACCGCCGGTATTAACTCGCGTCGTCGAATCCATTTCCTCGTGTAGCTGCCATTCCGCCGGCTCGCGTCGATCCACGGACCTAACGCGCGCTTTTATCGTCCCCTGGCCACTAGTGAAACGGCATTTTCTAACGTGACACGACGAACGTTCGTATTTATCGTTTTTTTTTTTCCGGCTGATTCGATTACGGATTATTCCCCGCGAATAGGTTCGTCAACGAATCGCCGCCGCCCGTCATTTCGACGTAAGCACGGTAACACGCAACGACCGTTTCCGTATTCGTCGTTCGTCCGTATTACGTAAGTCGGTCTTTTTTTTTCGAAAATTTACGTTATATATACCATAAACTCCCCTCTCTCTCTCACCTATCTATCCGATACAAATCGTCCATCTATCGGTACGTCGGACGCGGCAAAACAAACCGGCAAAATCGGCGTACCACGACGCTTTCAACGCTTACACGCCCCAACAGTAATGCCCAGTAACGTTATGACTATATATATATAATTTTTTGCTCCTCGAACCGATATCGCGTACACGGGAAATAATTATTATTATAAATCATGTTCGACGAACGGATCGTTTATGGGGAAGAGTAGAGAAGGCGTACAACGGGCCCGTTTAATTTGTTGATTGAAACGTATATATATATATATTATACTCGCACGCTCGCGTACATTGTGACGTATATATAGTACTATCGCGTACTGTTTGGAACAGTATATATATATATATGCGTGCGTAGTAAAAAGGGACCCCGTTGTGGCTTTGCCGGTTACTACCCGTCTTAACCATCTGGCGTGCGCGCGCGCGCGCGCGGTGCGCGTATAATAATCTCTTCACCCCGCTACCCTCAATTACCACCACCTGGAGTCAGTGTACACGCACCCTAAAAACACTCTCCGTCGAGCCGAATATATATATATATATACATACGGAGAGTATACGTGTTTATCGAATCAATAAACACGCACGGGCGAGAGTAGCACAACGACGGCACGGTACACGTTGATGCCCCCCCCCGGTTCGGATCGGGCCGGAGTGTTTTCCAGCCAACCATCCCACCCTCCGTTAACGCGACTAATCAAACCGTCTGGACGGCGTAATTACGCCACTTAGACGCGCTTTTTCGCGCGCGCACCCGTCGCGGTTCGGCGGCGCCGGGAAATTTCGAAAAAAACGACCCGCGCGCGTTCCTTCGCCATCGCCGTCGTCGTCAAACGTACGCGCGCGGCAGACGCGATTCGAAAACGGAATCACTGTCGCTTCGTCGTGATTTCTAATTTTATGATCCGCGGCCGTTTAGTCCGAAGTCGATAAATATTGTTGAAACGTTTTTGGTAACCTTCTTCGCGCTCTCTTTCCTCCAAACCGTCACCCGGCACCATAGTACCGTCATTCGTACGATTCTTTTAGCGCTTCCGGAATTCGAGTTCCGGTTACGCGTCCGCGGCTAACGAGCACACGACTGGACAATTCGATCGTCGAAACCGCGGTTGATGTTCGGCGTGTTTCGGATAGACGGAATTCGCTGGGGGGGGGGACATTTCGAAAAACGGCGACGCGACGAAAATTTCCACATAATAACGTACCGTATTATAGTTTTCGTCGTAGGCCCGGCACAAGTGGTACTACACAATACGGCTAAAAAAAAATCGATTCGTCTCGTTATTGTGCGCGTCTTAATTTTCGCGGCGAAATAGAAAAAAAGGCGTTTTCACGGTTCGCGCGTACGATCGTACGAAATCGACGTTTAGTTTCGCGTAATCGACGAAATATGGCGCCGTCGTATAACTGCCGGTAACGCTGACCACGAGATTCGCCGCGGCTATCGTTCTCGATGATATTGGCCGCGTTTATTCGGGTCCCGGTGGCCACGTCCGGCTCGGTCAGGCGCCCGTTTTAGGTTGGCTGGGCCAACTTTACCAAAGTGTCCGCCGTCGGTGGAATGAGCGCACGTGAACTCGCCAACGTCGCTTTCGAAAACGTTTCACCCTTTTGACGGCGTGTGGAATACGCCGAAAACAGTACCGCGAACTGTACGATCGACGAACCGATTAGACGTCCGACGTGTACGACCCGCGCCGATTTTCGTACCGTCGGTTAGTTGTATGCTTCGACCAATTTCGTTTAACTCGGGCACGTCGCACTCGTCGCGATTCCGCAACGGACGGCCCGCCGCCACGAATAAGCAACGCCTAAAATACCTGCGCCGTAATAATCGTTATACGTGAATACGAAAAAAAAATAAAACAACGCGCGCGCGGACAAAAAGATTGTGATTTATGTTTATAGGACGAAAACGGCATTCGTTTATGGACCACTTAAACAATTGAAATGGCATTCTAAATTCAAGACCATCTGTTGTAATCCCATAGGCGGATCCAATAGGGTTACTGAGAATGGAACCCATTGTGTGTGACCGTCGTTATTCGAAAGCCCCGTAATGGGTATAATGCCGAAAAAGTGTTGAATATCCATATTGCGAGTTTAACCGTTGGGGGTGGTAATTTTAAGAACGAAAACGTTCCGTATTACATTACGGAAAGGACCGCGAAAAACGCTGAAATTTTATCGCTCGATTTGAACAAAATATATACGTCAACTACCGCGGTCGATTTACGTTCGTTAATTCATAGGCGAACGCGTTAACCGGCAGGTCGTTCGGACGGTCCCGGGATTATATTTATATCGAATACGAAAAACGATGGACACCGAACGACGCTAAATGTACTCGTATTTAGCGGGCGCGCGGGTGGATAGGCCGGCGTAAACGTAAACAAAACGGACGTTACTGTTTATACGTTATGTTAAACGTTAGAAGGTCGTTACAAGTGGTCGCGACTCGAACCGGTATCGTGTTATTGTTAGAAACAATAGATCCCTTTCGATAATAGCTTCGTAAAAAAATAAAAGGATCACTCGACGAGCCTATTGTGTAGCCCCGGCTATTGCCCGCCGAACCAGCAACGGCGGCGGGGGGGGCAGGACAGGAAAAAAAACACGAAACTACCGGGGGGGGGAGAGAATATACACCGGACACACGGCCGTAGACATACGTACGTACATCCCGCTCCTATCCCGTTCTTTTACGAACGCGGGAGTTCGCTGATTGTCGCCGATAGAATAAAAAAAAAAAAAAAACGGTTATCGCGTAATATTTTTCACTCCGTACACGTTTCGGACGTGCAGCGCGTACTCGATGGTACCGATGGCAAATTAACGATTAACGAGATCCGTAGCGGACCGGACGTCGATCAGGACGCTCCGTTTTCTTAGCGCACGAAAAAAGCTCGCGTTTCGTCCGTAGTTTTTTTCCGTTCAACCGGTAAAAGTCAAAACACACACACACGCGCTGTCCGGATAATTCACGGGTCGTCGTGAATAACGTTCCCAGATTCGCGCCCTCTCGACATTTTTCAATCGTGTAATTACGAACGAATAAAAAAAAAAAAAAAAACAAACCCCCGACAACAATAACGATCCATATATATATATATTTAATGTATCGGCGAAAAAATATTAATACAGTAACCGTAGTAGTCGGCTGGGGTGAATTTCGATAACGGTGGGAGTCGGACGTTTACCGGCGGCGGAACGGCTATTGTTGCGTTCGGCCGACGGCGGCGGCGCACGTGAACCGCACGCGTTCCGCGAAACACGTCGGGCGTGGAATATAACGAGAAAAAAAAACCGACGAAATAAAAACCTCGCGTTATTACGGCGGTAAACGTTTTTAAACAACCCGTCACCCGAAAATAATAATACGCGCGCCACGAGGGTGCGCGACGAAAGGAAAACACGTACATTACACACACGCGCGCGCGTCGGTTTTTTACGTACGTTAATTTCGTAATGGACGTTGGACACGCTCGTCCGTGCGGTGTATTACACACGGTCATTCCATAGGTCGGCCGGCCGCTTCGCCATTTCCTCCCCTCGTCGCCCGGCCGCATTTCACGAATATCGATTCGCGCGAATTTCCACCGCCGACGCGTCGCGACCGATTTTTCCGCGTTTCGGCCGGCTATATTTCCCGGGCCCGTCCGAGACCCGCGACCCGAGAAAACCCGTTTCGGGGTTACACGTTCCGCGGCTAATTAATTGGAAAAAAAAAAAACAACGCCGCCGCCGGCCCGTAACAAATGAACTTCCCGGTCCGCGTATTCGGCGTTTCGAGGCCGTTCGGGTTTATTTAACCAACCACCGACCACGGGCGACACACACGCGCGCCACCTACGCACCACACCGTCGTTGTCCGCAATTCCTAACCGGAATTACCGTCTAATTCCGTTCCCCCCTCCCCTGGGCGGTACTATCGGTTTTATTCGATCTATTCGCTCGCGTACACGGTCCGTGTGTTCGCGGATATTCGCGACGATCTTTACGTTTTCGCCTTTCATTAACCGTCGTCGTAACGCGGTGCGTTTTTTCGCGGTCCCGTCTCAGTAATGCACGACGAACCGTGGCGATGGTAACGGGAAACGATTGGCCTGAAACGTCGACCAGTAACCGTTCCCGATTTTTCGGTTTACGAAGTAATTTTTCCGTAAATCGCGTATACGAGACGCGTTCGAAAAAGTGACGGCAATTGTTTTCGTTTCGCGGGTTTAGAACAGAGTCCGATTGTCGACATTTCGTTTTATTTGTGTGGGCACACGCGCCCCCGGAGTACGATGAAATGTGTACGAAAAAAAAAATCTCCAAAAATTAAAAAAATTCCCGTTACGTTTTTGATCACGTCTCGTACACAATACGGTAAATCGAATTCGGAATTTTTTTTTTAACACCGAAGTGTTACCGTCAATAACCGTTTTATTATTGCGCAAAACGCCAAGGGCATGACGACTTATAACGTCATTGACGTCGTGGTAACGACCCGTTGAGCGTTTCGGGTCGCCGAATTTATATCGTACGACGTATTACAAACGCGTCCGAACAAACGAAAAACGTACTTTCCACGTGAACATTATACTTTGTACTAATTGAACTACGAGTACAATTTTAGTCACGTGTAAAGCAGTTGTTCGATAATAATAAAACGGGGCCTTTCGATCAGTAAACGCGTCGCGTTTAGTTCGAATCGCGTGGCCGCCGCCGCTACTACTCGTTGGACGCGCCGCAATTATCGAATTACCGTTGAGCAATTAACCGTCCGCTTAAACGACCGAAACATCGTAATCGTCGGCTAAATAATAAAATACACTACCGGCGATGTTTATTTATGGACGTGAGCGGCTCCGAATAAGTACGCGCACACCGTCTGGACCGTACGTATGTTTTGCACTCGATACGCCGAAGTATCGGCGAACGTTTCGTTTGAACGCGGGCGCTTTGATGTTACGATTTCTCGTGCGCCCATTACTCTTTCCCCGGGTTTGTGTTTCGAACCACGTTCTGTAATTCGATTTGGTATATTGCGCGCGCGCACGCACCCGCCCAGGGACGGGCAAACGCCGCTGGCCGGCCGTAGAAAAGCGAACAAAAAAGAAAAATATATATATATACAAACTCGCGCAACGAATGAGAAAGAAGAATAACTGTTTTCGAATCACGTGCCAAACCGATCCTAAGCGCAAATACTAATTAGGTTTGATGGATATCAGCCATCGGGCACTCTTGGGGTTTAGCCGCGCACGCGACCTGTCCCTGCTTGTTCCCGCACGCGCGCCGCCGACAATTCCGGCTTTCCTCCCGGGGATTACACTGTGAAATTATCCGACGGTTTATATCCGCATTATGTATTATCTTTTATCATTATGCGCGCCCGTTTCTTTTTTGCCGCTTTCGTATATATATATATCGTTCTCTCTCTCTCTCTCTTCTTTTTCGGGTAATTCACTTTGTGTAAGACTTCCCGCTGGTATTATCGTTGTCCGTAAGAGTCCTTTTCAAAAACCGACCGAGTAGCAGGTTTTGATTAAATTTCGGTCGGCCTAAATGGCCGTCGCGCGCCGTCCGCCGTTTCGCGTTTACAAACGAAAAATCCTCCCCTCCCCATAACGTGGAATTTTAATTTCGGAACGTGAACGGACAAGGAGCTCGGCCGACGTTTACAACACGCGTCCAATGTCCGTCACCGGACGACGAATTTTCGCTTCGGTTCCCCGAGCCCCCCCTTGGATTTCGATTAAACGTAAATCGCGCGAAACCATCGGAAACGCGTCGTCGCGATTCGCGTGTAGCGGTTTTTTTTCTCGTAACGGTTTGTTTATTAAACGGTCGGCCGATTCGACCTGGCGGGTAGGACAGGCGGGGGGGGGACGGCCATTAACGAAATACGAGTACCGGCGTAAATAATAGAACGGGTCGAAAACACGGAGTCATCGACGCGGTCGTTGCCGTCGTCGAAGCGCCCGGACAATCGTCATAAAATCGCGGATTACAATAAAAAGGCAGTTTTCGACGACAATGCCGAACGCGACTTTCGTCGGCCATCTGTCGCGGGGACTCGGCCGATATTATTTACGTACCGTGTTTGGTCGGACGGGCCTAACGCGCGCGCGGTCCCTTTTATGTTCGCGTAATTCCACTAACGCGCCGGTGACTTCATACCGTTATCGAGGAGTCGGTGTCGTCGCCGTCGTCGATGGGGGTGTCCATTACGCAGGCGCCGCCCTCCGCGAAAACGGTCCGCCGGCGACAACGCGTTACGCGAAACGTAATCTCGTTTCGCGATTATCGTTTTTCGTTTCGGTTTTATTTTGTTTTTTTTTTTTTTTTTCGTTTCGGACGAACGATCCCCGACAGATGCGCGGCGCGAGTGTACAAAACACGGTTCTTGGTCCGGTACCGGATGAATTGGGCCGAAAATTGCCTAGCGTATTTACGCGTCGTGACTTACGGAACTTTGGGAAATTGTACATAAATACCCGTACGGTCGCTGCTAAACCGCCGGATGACGCCCTCTGGCGAAACGATCACGTCCCATTTGGACGACCGGTTGTCCGCACGATCTGGACGCCGTCGCGACGTTCGAACGTAGGCCGAATCGGCGCACAACGCGTTCGCGTGTCGAACCGAAAATTCGTCGTCCGTACAGTATGGACCGGAAAGGAAATCGGCGTCGCGGGCCCCGTCTGGGATCGCGCGCTTTTGCCCGTTTTGTTTTTCGCCGTTTTGTACACATTCGCCTTACGATCGCGGACGTGCCGATTTTAATACGACCGGCCGGATTATTCATTCTGCGGACAGGCGAGACGGCTCTAGGCGTGTTCGCCGACGGAATTTTCACGCGTTTTTCGAAATATTTTCGTACCTCACGAACGCGATATATTCGACCCGTTTCGCCGGTCCCTATACAACCACGACAAAAACAAAGGGTTAAACACGATTTGACGATTCGTTCGTCGATTGGCGATACGAAAATTGAGAAAACTATCCCATATCGCGCGATTCCGCGTGTCCATTCCACGTTACGTTCGGTGTGATATATTACACGCAAATATGGCGAAAACCGTTTGCGCGTTATCGACGCGCCTAATGTCGACGGACGTTGGGCCCGGGACGGTTTACCGAAGCGAAATCGTTTTCGCGCCGCGAAACCTACCGGCCGCCGTCGAATAACGTCCAAAATAAGTGAATCCGAAACGATTATAAACGATTCACGGGCGACAAACAGCCGGTACGTTTTTATCGTCCTTGGAGGTGTTCTCGGGAATTCGACCGATTCTCTGAAACGACCGGGATATTTAAAATGAAAATTCCGCGGCGTTACGCGCGTGCGGATTTATCGCGGCGGGCGTTTCGATAAAACAATTTCCCCCCGGCCGTTTACTTCAATTAGCCGCTGCCGACGGCGATTAAGCTTCGTCTCGTCCAAAATCGCTCGTCCACGGCGTTTCTAGAACGTTTTCGTGCGTGAACTTGAAACACGCGCGTACGTTACACACTAACCGCGTACGTACGCGCGAAAACGAACAACGAACATTGCCGCGATATTTCCGGTCACGTCGTAAGTAATTATCGGGACCAATTAACGGCCGACTAACGAAACTTTCTTCGGCTTGATGAACCACAACGTACTCGTTGTAAAACCTTTTAGTGAGCATTTAAAACGCTTACACCGGTCCTGGTGTTTGTACACCGTGTTTTGGTGGTTTACGTTTAATTACTATCGAAACGCGCGAAACGACATTATCCGTTATCCGATTTTTCTCGAACAAATCGCGAACGTCGACGAATAAATTCGTCGCAGTCGTTCGACGGAATGTTAAGACGTAGTTTCGCGAAAATTAAAACTAAACTAATAAATACGTACGAACGGAACAAGTGTTCGTCTTGTCCGTAAACGGGTTATTAAATTAGCCGCCATCCGTCGAAACGTTTTAATTATACTCCGATTTTCGGCCACATTAAAAAAACATATTGCTAACGATTTCGTCGACGGGCAAATATTCGTTTCGTTTCCGTCCATAAGGCGAACGAACTAACGCTTACTATGTCCGTACGGGCACAACCGTCGGTTTTTTTCGAAAAACCGTCCCGTCCGCGATCGCGGAAAGTAAACGGTTCCGTAGGTACGTTCGTCCGGTGATTCGTTAAATACTCGGTACTCGAACGCCAACGAGCAACAATAGCTTCCGAAACGGCGTTAGCGTCCCATTTAGTGGCGCCGCAAAGTTCGCGTTTAATCGAAACGTTTTGCCGTACTCGAATGAAACGAATGAACGTGCGCGCGCGGTGCTCGCCGCGTAGGTTGCCGAAACGAGTTTTCGCGCGGCGGGCGAACGGGGCGGTAAAAAGAGCGAAAAACGTGCGGCGACTATTGAAAACGTATTTTTCCGGAGCTGGCGAACGTATCGGGCGCAAAAAATCGGGGCGCGAATAACCAAAAGTCACGGAGCTTCGACGGCGAAACGAACGAAGGCGGGCGCGTACTTGCCGAAAAAAACCAACCCCGTCCGGGCATCCCTCTTACTCGTCTCCAACCTACCGAACACACCGGTTCGCGTTTGAACTTTTGCGTTACCACAGTGCGTGTGTTTACTAGTGACGCGCGCGGTACTTGGACAGATTCCGTAACCGTCGCGCGCGTTCGAATCGAAGACGGGACGATTTTGACGACGAACAGAGTACGCGGCTGGCCGAAACGTACACGGAACGTTCCGCCACCGCGCGCAATAGGTACAATAAGTGACCCGAACGCGGAAAACGTAATAATAGTACCCGCCGACCCGTCGGAGGATTTTCCCTTCGGGTCCTTTTCTCGCGTAAAGTCCCCCGCACGTATACATACCTACACACGCGCGCGCGCGCGGACGATATACGGAGACGACCCGACCGCGGCAGAAATCATATTGCTCCTCTCTTATACCGTTCGTCGACTTTTTTTTTTCGGCCTAAAACCGCCGCCATACGCGACTCCCGCGCCGGCGGCGAAGTCACTCCACCGCTCGTGCCGCCGTCCCTACCCCCGCCACACCCACCGCGCCGACCATAGCTGGTAGACTTTTCGCGGATTACCTGCGCTTCGGCGGCGCGCTCGAGCGGCAAAGGGTCGTTGGAACGACGGCCGACGGAAGGGTGGCTTCGTCGTAGGCGACCGACCGTCGGAAGGGTGTGCGCGTGGCGTGTGTGTGGGGCGGCGACCGTGCCGCCACGCCTGCGTCTCGGGGTGTGGTCGGTCGTCGCGAATGAAACGGGCTCGAGTCGCCGGCTTATCGATCCCCCCCCCCACTATCGCCACAACCGCCACGGAAACCGGAGCGCGCCGTCGACGTTAATATTATTCTCACCCCGACACCGCCGCTAGCCGACGGTACACGCATGCGCGCTCCCCGTCTACTTCACAGCCTTCGCGTTCTCGCCGGCCGCCGGCTACCCTCCCGTTCGTCCCGGCCGACGACACCACCGGAGCCCGCGCGCACGGAGAGGACCCGCCGCCACCGTCGTCGTCGTCGCCGGTCGACAGTATTCGCGCAAACACCGAACGGCGTCATCGTCGTCGTCGTCGTTGTCGTAGTCGGATAACTAGGCGCGTTTCAATCGTCGTTTACTATCCCTCGGCCAACGGACGCGCGTCCCGTACGCGTTTTTCTCCGCTCTACGCCATAAATCGTCAACCACGACCCGTCAACCGCGCGCTAACACTCACCGATTACCGTCGGTTACCGTCGTACACTAACCACTCGCGACGCACGATGCACCGATAACCCGTAGTATGTTTGTTTCAACGGCCGAAAATGATAGACTCGTCTTTGCACGTCAACAATGAGGAATCGGACACGGCGGACTGGTTGCCCAACTCGTTTTTGCGATTTTTCCAACAGGACCTGAACAACGTGCCGGTGAAGATTTTAGGTAACTATTAATGTGTCCCCGGCGGCATGTCCTTCTGTGTGATTGGGCGGGCACACCTATCCGTTTCGAACGACTCACGATTCGTCCGGCTACCGCGGCGTTTATGTGTACCGCGTTACTCGTATTACCGTCCCGGAATCGAACCGTCCGAAACATCGACCGTTTTATTGCTAAAAATAGTCGTTCGTTTTTTTTTTCTCGAGTAATTTCCCGACCGACTTTGATATTTTTAGATTGGGTTTTTATACGCTTTTCGTAGTGCAACATAAACGGGATGTGTATACATTTATATATATACATACGAAAATTAGTTATCGAACGAAGCGAAAAATGTAACGTTTGTTTTATTATATAATCTTCGAACGATAATAATATAATTCGAAATAATATTTCACCTTCGACCGGAATGGCGCGATGGTTGTTTGATAATCCGTTATTTTCGGTGTACCTCCGGCCCGTATATAATTCGGCACGTTTTTTTACCGGTAATTTCTTCGAACCGATGGAAGCGTAAGATTTGCCAATCGTCGGGACCGTATGTTCCGGACTCGGGACGTTTACGTACGTGAAGGCTCGAAACACTCGTACGAGCTGGAGTATTAACGTTTTCGGCAATACGTTTCGATAACCGTTGTCTATATACGTAACGGACGCGTCGGCGAAATGCTTTCAAACACGGTAAACGAAAGATTCCAAAATGTCTGTCCAAATAGCGAAACACACTCGCGGCTGTGCACACATGTACGTAATACATACATAACGAGTAATCGTCAACGTGCACGCTAAAAATATATACTCCGCATTTGATCGTAGCGAAACTCGCGTCTCAAATCAACGTTTAACGACGGCAACAAAGGTTTTTACACCACTAACGTGTCGGTCGCGTCGTAACGAATCGCGTAACATAAATATACGAAATCGACGGTATTTTCGTCGTACGGTTAATTTCGATGTCTGATTGTGTATAATTGTGCACACGGTTAGTGTCTACGTTGTAAGACGCTTTTGACCACGTCCCTAGATTAAACGCTATCTGTTATTGGAATTCGAGATATTCGACGAAAAGACTACGAGAGTTACGACGGACTCGGGCTGGAACACTTTAAAAAATTGTCTACGCGCGAATGACGTACGTTATCCGAACACGCGATACTTAACGCGCGGAAACGAATTCGTTATTAGATCGATAATAGGCCACGACGCGATATTAAAAATAATTAAACCGTTTTTGTTTTTTCGTATAATCAACGTATTCGTTCGTGACGCGATAACGAAACATTGCGCGGTATTCGTTCCAAAAATACGAATACGTCGTTCGTGAATTCGTTTTGAAAAACCGCCCGTTCCCCGCCGTGAATATATATATAGAATTAAAGAAATTTCGAAACGAAACCGCGCCTTTCGATCGGACTTTTCCTTACGGTCGCGTTCAATTCAGTTCGTCCGTACGAATTCGTCGCGATTCCGTATTTCGTATTCGAATTGAGTCGCGCTAATCGCTTACGTCGTATGCCAGTTGTCGGTTCACAATTGGGAACGTATATATCATAGCCGCGTGTTTCGGCGCATAATACGTTGTCCGATTTCTTTGGCGTTTGGCGTACCAAATGATCCGAATCGAAATTTTTCCGGTACTTTGGCGCGTGAATACTCGTTAGTCGATTAGTTACGATCGTATTACGTCGTACTTACAAATAAACGACGAACAATTTTAGACGACCGGAGTACTACTGTTCTCGACCTTCCCGGACAGTGGATTGCCATTGGCAAACAATTAGGCGCCATAAACGAACGCTTCTAAACGATTCAATAAGCGCGCGGGTCGCGATTTCGAACGAATAAACGTTCGTTACTATCGCGCGATTGAATAAATTCCGTTCTGTAACGTAATTCGCGCGCGTTATCGGCGTCGCGTTAAGTTTTTTTACTGAACGATTTTCGAATTCCGTTTTCGCAGCGAGTATACCGAAGTGCGGCGGCTGTCAAGAACTAATTTTGGACAGGTTTATTTTGAAAGTGCTGGAACGCACCTGGCACGCTCGGTGCTTAAAGTGCAACGAGTGCGGCGCTACATTAGCCGACAAGTGCTTCGCCCGGAACGGAATGCTGTTTTGCAAAGACGACTTTTTCAAGTGAGTACAACTTACGTAGTAGCGCGGCGAACCGTCGATAACGGCGGCGGTACAATTATTAAAGCGCCCGCGGCCGGAACCTGACGAAACGGGCGAACCGATAAAGTGTCGCGGCGTTTCACCGGTTTCGCATTGTATTCCACGCCGCGACACTACCGTGTCGCGTTTAAATTGCCGAGCGTTTCGCCGTCGGGAAACCGTCGCGTTTTATTTCGCTAATAATAACCGTAGCGCACGCGTCCACGGCAGTGGTCTTTGTACCCGAACGTTACGTTAGTCTTTAAACGAAAACAACGGCCAATACGATTTAAGGCGGAACGAACGAGGGTACAATTACACGCGGCCGGGCGATGTTCGCGCGCGTTTTGTTTTAAACGCCGCGGCGTTTACGAATACGTCATAGTTGAAAACCGATTTTTGGTGTTTGCCAGAAGGTACGGGACCAAGTGCGCCGGTTGTGATTTAGGCATCCCGCCCACGCAAATCGTCCGCCGAGCCCAAGATCTCGTCTACCATTTGCAATGTTTCGCGTGCGTCATGTGCGGCCGCACATTGAACACCGGCGACGAGTTCTATCTGATGGAGGATCGGAAGTTGGTGTGCAAACCGGACTACGAAGCCGCCAAAACTAAAGGTCCGCCGCGTGTTCCCGTGTTTCCCGAATTTCGCCGAAAACGACGCGCGGTCGCTAATCGTCCGACACGTATTTTTAGAGGGCGGGTGCCTGGACGGCGATCAGCCAAACAAACGTCCACGGACGACTATCACGGCCAAACAGTTGGAGACACTAAAAATGGCGTACAACAACAGCCCGAAACCGGCCAGGCACGTCAGAGAGCAACTCAGCCAGGACACCGGATTAGACATGCGGGTAGTCCAAGTTTGGTTCCAAAACAGGTGAGCGAACGTTGTCGACACGCCGGGACGGTTTCGCGTATTGTTTTTAAACACGTTACGACTTGCACGCGTACGTATAGGGCGTTAACGACGGACGCGTACCGTATTCGGATACGGTAAATCGTATTCGCGGGAATCGTCGGGCATTCCGTTAAACGCGGTAACGAGACGGCGGGGGCACCGTTATGTATGACAAATATAACTAACCGAAAAACTCGAGGTACGAAATTCGGTTTTATTATTATTAACCGACTACAGCACCGCGGACGTAATTAATTAACGACACGGGTCCGCTGTACGTAAACGACGTAAATCGTTAACGCTATAATCCGTAAACTATATTTTACAAATGAGCACGGATAATGGTAAATATGTTGACCGTCGATCGAATTTGGTGAAAGCAAAAATTATCGGTATTATATACGCGTCGCACCGAAAATAACGTTCGATTTAGCGTACACGTTCGTCGGTCGTTTAACGAATTTTCGAATATCTGTTCGCGTATACGGACGCCGAGGTGTTGGGCAACAGGTGAAATCGTCGATAGTATCTATTTAGGCGCGCGCGTTTACAAATCAAGTGTATACCTAGCGTAGGGCATTCGTACGTATTAGCGCGTTTACGGTCAAGACGTATCGACCGTTCGCGGCGTTACAACGATATCGACGGTTAGAAAAGTGAAACCGCCCCGCGGTGATTAATTGACCGAAAAAGCGCGCGTCTACTGCGCGGCTGTAGGCGTACGAATACCGCGCGAATTCGGTGGCTGACGAAAATATGTAATTACGTTTCAGACGCGCCAAAGAGAAACGGCTTAAAAAGGACGCCGGGAGATCACGCTGGAGTCAATATTTCCGGACGATGAAAGGTTCAATGTCACCCCGAAACGACAAAGACGACCTCAAGGTTGATCTGGATTCGAACTTTAGCCATTCGCACGGTACGGTTATTGGCGGTACGGCGGGCGAATCGCCGTAGTCGGTTTCGATTAAAGCGGACGGGTTTTCTTTATAGACCTGGAGAGCAACGACAGCTACGGCACGAGCACGTTGACCATCGACCAAGAACACAGCTCTCCGTTGCCCGGCAGCCATCACCACAAGTTCTTGCCGGGCAACTCGTCGCCGTCATCGCACCAGTACATGTCGTCGCCCACCCAACACGTTACCACGTTCGCGGCCGACAACGGTTACATTACCGTAGGCAAGTTGAACAATCGCCGTGAAATTGTCCTGTAGACCGACGCCCGGGCCGGTTGCTCGTCTCCGGCACGCGTACACACCGCCCGTGCGCCCCGGCAATCGGAATGCGTACGGGACTAGGACTACTGACGGATGGCTGCCGGGTGGGACGGGACGGAGGGACGGGCGAACGAAATGTTCGGGGGCCACGAACGTCACACGTTACGATATTATAAAACCGACCGTTTCGCGGTTTCCGTAATATTTACGCGACAATTTAAAGGGCACGACGATTAAAACGATACGGTCTTACGGCGTTTCGTTCGCGGACAATTCGTTCGCGGTCTCGAGGTCCAATAAAGGCTATATCGTCCTCCCAATCACGAATACAAACGTGTCCAGCCGTCGATTCCGTCCTCGTTTATTTCGATCCACCACCGAAATACAATTTACGCTAATTTCGAATTCGATTTTCGTTTCGGACACAGTTGTCTACTGTTTGTGTCGTCGCCGCCGTCGGTCTTCTTTTATAAAAAAAAATAACTCGACGAACGTTTTTCTTCGGTACGCTGTTTAGGTGTCCGCCTGTACAAGGGGCGATCGTATAATTCGTCTAAAAATCACGCAATTCGTTTTCGACGTAGATTTCTCCATATGTACCCATCTCGGGCGTAACGGCCACGTAAACTGTCGTCTCGACGTTTAAAAATCGGCTTTCAAATATCACGAAAACGTGCAACTGTCGTACGTAATACCGCCGATTGAATTAAATTTAAAACTAAACAACGTAAACGATTCCGCGCCGTACGGCTGTCGTCGATTCGAATAGCGCGGCGCGTGTATAAAAATGACCCGATAATTGCCTTCGTACGTCGGCGTACAATTTTTTTAACGAAAACGAACGACCAGCGCTTGGATCTATAATAAAAAAAAAAAAAAAGAAAAATGATTCTGAAAATGAAATATGTTCTTTTAACTAGGTCCTGCACATTCTGCTCCGTCAGAATTAAGCGACAACAGTAGTACACACGGTTTCGCAGATTTCCCACCAAGTCCAGACTCATGGCTGGGAGAGACACCACACAGATACTAACTTATCATTAGTTAAAAAGCATACCTATTATTTACGAAGTACAAATCAATTATGTTCTTTTTGCCTACCGAAATCTAACAAACAGACTGGGTGAGAGCTTAGTAGATTTACGTATATTTAGATAAAACGTTTTTTTGTTTTTTGTTTTTTGTTTTTTTTTTGTTTCCACCGTTTGTGATATTATCATCCTGTGTGTCTGTCACGAATTAGTTCATGCCCAACCGACATAACAATTCTCGACGACGTAACTTAGACGACGTTTTATTTACTTTGTTTCAGGGGAACCAAGTCTCTAAAATGTCTTTTCAGAACGTCCTATATCCTGTATATGTGTGAAATATCTATCGTTAGTTCGCACGACCGTTTTTATATATTTCATTTTCTAGGTTATGGCCAAAAATCGTGTTTAAAATTAGATATTTTTTTTTCCTTTTTGATCTCGAATTTATATATATATAAATATATAAATACTTTAAACTGTTATCTCGATATAAATCAAAATACATATTTGTACATAGGTTACGACATTTTGTTTGAATTCAGTATACATTTCCGCGCGACAAAATTATATTATAACAATTACTATTAAGGTTACTTTGTATCGATTCGTGTTAAGTAATTATCCTTTTGGAGGACTAAGTTACGTGACTCTATTATTACTTTATTTACTCTCGTGGTATTCGAAGTGTATAAAATGTAAAATAAGCTTTAATAAATGTATCGTTGATAAAGATTTGTTTGGATTCGCCTTAACGTTTATAAACTAAACATATTATTTCAATAAAGATTAATGTAGCCAATGTTTTTCAATGTGTAATCGAAACCCCGGGGGCGGCAAGTGTCCCCCGGCCGCCCGACGATTTTGTACCAATTTCGGTCGCCGCGCCCGTTCGTGTGTAACGACCAAGTCAGCCGGTCGTAATATCGACCGCCCGCGCGCTAATCGCGATATTCGTTCGTTCGCTTTCTCGACGCCGCGGCGGACGCGCGTTTGTAACGGGCCGCGTGCGAAACTTGGATGAAAATTGTAATCGGCCCGAACAACAACGGTCCTTAATGTACGTTTATTGGACGTCACGTACAAACGCTTCGAATTATATACAAACGAACGATTGATTACCCGCGGTTTCCCATTGGTTTTCCTTTCCCGAATCATACGCAAAACGTTTGCGGACAGTTTTTTTCGTATTCCTCGAAAGTTCGACGCCGAAACACCAACGACATTTACCGGTAATTACAGTCAGCTACCGGCGCCGTTCAAAATCGTTTATCCAACGATTGGTCGTCGCGGTCTTACGTTCGAATCAACGATGCCGTCCGAGTGCCTCTCCTCTGCGCGTACGTCGTTAAAACCGGCGGCCCGATCACCGTTTCACGTAATGTTGTAACAGGGCGAAAATCGTAATCGAATATTTCTGCACGAACGATTCGAATTTCGGTAAACGCGACGCGAACGGTGGTAACGTTTTACGCCTTTGGGGTCGAGCGACCAGTCGCGGGCAACCACACGCGTGCCGGCCAATCAGGTAAAACGAGACGGTCACTGGGAGGCGCGACGCCGTAAAGTTTGAAGGCGCGGATTCGTTTCCGCGAGAGAAACGCTACAAAAGCGTCGTTCGACCTTTACGACTCGGCAAAGGTCCCGGGGGTACTGGACTCATAAACTGGACCATGGCGACGCGCTAGTCCCGCGGTGTTGCCCCCCCAAGGCAAATTGTACTTACCGTCGCGAGTACGACGCCCGTAAGTACGGCGGGTTACCGGTCACTCGCGAGCCCGAATTCGGGCCGGGCACCGATCGGCGCAAAACGGTTCGGTCCGTTCGTAGCGTACCGGTACTGCTGTGGAGTACACACACACGGACGCCCGGGTCGTGGCTGCCTGGTATGCCCGCTGGTGCCACGACCGGCGAATGTTTAACACGTGCGCGGTAAAATTTAGGCGAGTCGGAGTAACCGGACCCGGTTCGTCGGTGACACACGCCCGTGTCTCCTGGGGTCCACCAAAAATAGGGTAGACGCGTCGGACGGTTTCACCAAAGGGATCTCTACGTGACGTTTATTTCGAATAGTTATTAACGCTTCGGTATATACCTACGTGTACATATATATATCGGTAACGAAAAAAAAAAAAAATAATAGTCCGTAACGAAAATGTACGAACCCGTCCGACACGTGTGTATCTACGGGAGTGGGAAAAACCGGGATTTTTAAAGAAAACGTTCGAACAACGGTAACCGTAGCCACGATAGTTTTACACGCGTTAACGTAATTGTCGTCGGATTTTCGGGAAATAACGAACGAAAACGGTCGGTGACGAGGAATAATGCGCCGGACACGTACACCGACCGATTCGGTTAATTTTTCGCCCGTACCGGACGACGGCGCGGGTTTTTAATCGTTCCCAGGGCCGACGGTGCGTTCGCGCGAACGACTGCGGTCGAAAAAGGACCGATTTACGGGACGTTCACGTTTTAGGGCGGTGTTCAAACGAGCTCGTCGTTAATTACGATTGTATGCGACAAATCGATTCGGTTTTTACACTAAAACTGCCGTCGTTGACGGCCGTCGCGAATATATTTTACGCCCGTTTGTTTCGCGTCGATATTATTTTCGGTACGCCGTCCCGATCAGAATCGCTGCTCGAGTATCCAAGTCGATTTTCACGACCGAACGAGACGTATACCGCGATACGGGACATCGTGAAAACCCGGAATTTCCCGACCGTTACGGTAACGTGGACGGACAACGGTAATTACCCGTATAACATACACGAATTGTTTGGGGCGTCGGGCGCCATTTTTGTTTAGGCTATGCTCGAGTTTCGCGAAAGCGTGTCGAACACATTTGTCGTCCGTCGTTTACCGTTTGCCAACGAAACGTACGCGCGAATCAAACGTTGGCGCCTACAAAACGCGTTTGCGTACGAACTGTTGGCGGTTCGACGGGTGTGCAGAGTAACACGCCTCGGGCCACCGGCGTGTTAACGAAAGAAAATACGAGAATAAATTTAAAAGAAAAAAAAAAACGATAAATCTCCCGAAATAGACGCGCTCTACTTTCGGCGTCGGAATGGAAACGGATATTTCAATCCTACCCCCCCGTCGTCTCACCCGAACAATAGTTCGTCGGACGCTCAAAGCGAATCGTTTTTCGCGTATTGACGAAAATACGACACGTCCGTCGATATCCCCTCCCCCACGCAATCCCTTAATCAAGCGCGTCCGACGAATTCGTGCCCGTACGCCAAATAAAGTTCGACAGTGGAGACACTGTGCCCCGTTCGGCGACGGCACGCGGGTACCGTAAGAACGTGGGTTCTATTTATAGCGACAAATTCCCGGAGATTGTTCGGCGACACCAAACAACGCGCGTGTACGGGCCGATCGTCGAGCGGAAATTTCGTGTTTTTTTTTCGTTTTTAATCGACCGCCGTTTATTGGACGGCTTAAGGCGCCCCGGTATTTAATTCTTAAAAATGTTCGTTGGTCGTACGGCGGACGCGACACCGACGCGGTTCCGTAGACGTTGGATATTTGACGGTTAAAACGTAAACGAAACTACGACTCGAACGACATTTCCTGGAACGCGGGCGGCCCACGGTGTTAATCGAAAGTCGTCGATATTCACTCCGAGAGGAAATACTCGGAACGTCGTAACCGAACAAAGGCCGTTGTCGTTCGGTGTTTTTTTTTCCCCCGCAGTTTTCACTCGCCGGAACAATACGTTATAGATCGCCCGCGTCGCCGGTGGTAACACGCGTTGTTTGTTACCTTACGGCGGACGACCCTTTTAGTGTACGCGCGCGTGCGTAAAGACGGTTTATTACCGCGGGAATAGAAAACGTCCACGTCGGTCACGACTATCGGAATGTATGCGGGCACACACACACACACACGCGCCCGTCCGGGCTCTTTTCGGGGGATTCTATTATTGTGTATATTATTATTATTATTATTATCGCGCGCGTAGGGACGGACTCGGGGAACAGGACACGAAAACAGGTTCGTTGTCGGTGTCGTTTTCGGGCGTCTTTCGCGGCCTTATACGATCGCTATTAACGCGGTCGCGGTAACACGCGAGTGTTTTTTATTTTACCGCGCGTGCCGTACACGCCCGGTGACCACGGCGTTTTGGACGTCCGTACGCGCGCACGAACCAAAAAATAACACAGCGAACGTCGTACGGGGATTACCTGTACGGGCCACACGGTAAACGCGTACGACGTTACTATTGTGTACGCGCGTATTTGCACGCTCCGGGCCAACGTGTTCCTGCGGTATTACCTGCGCGCGCGCGTTTTCGAGACTCTACGGACGTTGTTACCAGCGGCGTACTAACAGACAATGGAGGGATACCATCCGAAAATGTTTAGGAAAAATTAATTTCATACGAGACGTATAGTTTTAGTCGACGATAACGAAAACCCAAAAAAAAATGTTTAAAAATACATATTAAAAACGAATAAACGTTTACAACGTGTCCCGTTTCGTTAGGATCGTCCGATTTATTTATTTAAAAAATAACCCCAACCCCTACCGGGAAATTCAGGTCTAAGTACGCCACTGGTAGTTGATACGATACCGTTTACGGATTATGAAACGCGCCGCGTACGAACGATCATCGGAGAAACGCTCGGATCCCCTGCGGAACGCCAAACGTTCCGCGGTTGAACATTTTAATTATCGGTCGTAGTTACGACGACAGTTGTACCGTCGTGGATCATCCGCCCGGCTATTACGCAAAATACGAAAATATCGTACGCGCCGCCGGCAAATGGTCAGCCGACGGGACACACGCGCGTACATTGTCCGATTTTAGTACGCCGGCGCGTTCCTATTGTCAAAGCCACCCAACCGCCACGCACATATTCGTCCGACGGGCAATGAGGAGTGAACACGTTTTATGGCTCGCGGCGGGTTCCGTACGATTTTCGCCTATCGAACGTCGCGAAACGTTTGTATTTCCTCGGTTTTTAACCGGTGCGCCGTGTGCCGCGCCTGGTAGGGATTCAATTGTTTTTCGGCCAATCAACAGGTGACGATTTCGAAAAAAACCGTAGCGCCGGATGGCCGTGCGTCGGGCTATTCGTTCGGACGAAGGACGTATAACGTTTACGTAGCCCGGACGACGGAGGCGCGTCGAAGTCATCATCCACTGTCCCGCGCGCCCAAGTATTCCGAAATTAATATTCGGCGGAGATAAAAGACGGGAAAACAAAACTAAACCATTCGACGCGATTACGCGGGCGAATCGGTGCCGAGCCCGGGACGTCTCCGCGAGCTTCGTAGCGCTGTGCCCCGCGCTTGGAGACGACGCGGCGCCAACGACGAATATTATTATTCGAACGCGTAAAAATCGATCGGATTCGTCCGCCATAAATAATTCGGTGGCCATTCGAAAATCGTTCCGTTTTTCGCCGCGCGTTTCAAACGTACTGTTCGGTATATTATATTATAGTTTTATACGGCGAATTGTCGAATATTGTATATTAGCCGGTTATTGTCGTCACGTAAGGGTCTCGCGAATACAATTAACGCGCCCCGGAACGGATTCGACGAAAAATATGCCGCCCTTGACGAACGAAGGTTTTATCGAATATTTATCACGAAGCGAGTAGCGTTCGACGGCGGGAACGCTTTCAAATAGCAATAATTCGTGCGGTCGGTGACGGTTTTTTTTTTCTCGACGAAAATTGGTTGGAAAATACGCGCGCGAAATATCAAGTTCCGCGACTAGAAAACGTACCGCGCCTCGAAGCCGTCGGCGAATTCGCGTCCGGTCGGGACACCGGCCGTATGAGCTCGCGAAACGCGCCGAGTAACGGAACGCGTTAACTATTCGAGTGTATACGGCGGCGGCGGTGGTGGTTCGTCGTGGACTTTCACGCGGTCGAAAGTAGCGCCGACGACAAACGCCGTACGAATACGCGCGTCCGAAACTGGCCGACGCGTATCTGTTACGAACACCACCGAACGGGCGAGCAGATATGCCATTAACGATTCCGCCGTGGTTTTCCAACGTTTTTACGCAATTCTTCGTCGGTAGATTGGTCTCGGGAAAATGAAAATCGAAAAACGCGTCCGACCGAAACCAGTCTAATAATAGCGATTAATATAAATATTAACGTAATAATTAAAATATCTCGTTCGATATTAATTATACACACACGCATATATATATATCGTAGTAGCGCGCGTTTGCGCCTGTTCGTTTCGAAAACGCTTTAAAGAAAACACGTCCGACACAACCACCGCCGAACGGTGAAGAAAATTGTCGACGGTAAAAAAAAACAACCGAACCGTTCGGAAACCTTTTCGACACGCACGACGTTCCCCGTGAAACGGAAAAACGTCTACGACGCGAACGTATTCGCCCGTGAAATATATAATTACTCGGCGAAAAACAAATGTGCGCAGTTGAGATGGTAAGTGACAGGCACGAGTGAAGAAGAAACAACGCGGCCGAAGAAGTGGATTTACATTTTGGGTGAGAGAGTGAAATGTATGAGGAGGAGAGCCCTAAACAATATACATTCACATATTTACCCGTCTGTCGTTCGACGGTTTAGTGCGCGAGAGATATTTTGTTTGGAGGCGACGATGGCGGTGCAGAGAGAGTCTCGTCGGCTGCGTATTTTTATTAGACCACGCGTTTCCTCTCATTGAGAGTCGCTTGTTCCCCTCCCCCTGCCCCTCGGAACGCACGTACGTGGCCGGTGGGAATATATATTTAGAATCGTTATCGTATACCGTGTAAAGGAGATTCGTAGGTTCCATCGTACGTGCGGAGAACGCGGTGACCTACGGCGGTGCCGGCTATTACTGACACCCTCAGGAGTATACCGGTCGGTCGGTGCTCGTATTTATTTATATTAAGCGGCGGTTTCACGATGTTCACTAGTCAGTGTGAACCGAACTCCTGGACACCGGAACCGGCATCGTAACCGGCGATTACGCAGGGATCGTCGTAGTTGTGTGCGCGAGATTAGCGCGCAACGGTACAACGCCACAACGTCCAAAGGGACTTATTATTGTCACGGGACTGTCCGTGCGACGTTCGATTCGTAACGCGGAAATACGCCGACGTCGGTTTTTTTTTTTTTAAACGCGTTTTATCCCTTTTACCAAGAGCGGGTATACGTTAAGCGTATTCTCTCGTACGGACCGGGCGCGGACTCGGCGCGTTTCTCGCGATTCGCTCCGTTATTGGCGTACCTAGTCGCCGACGGTTTACCACGTAATAATCTTTTTCCGCTTCGTCTCTTTCTCCGGTTATTCGGCGTCAGCCCTCCCCCCCAACAAGTTGGTCCTTGATCCGATCTCTCACGCGCACCAGATGTCCTCATATCACATTCGATCGCCTTCAACCGCTTCGGTCTTCCTCTTTTTCCTTCCACGTTCGCGATTCCACAACCGTTCTTATTGCTCCCGAATCTTACTGCTCTCCTCGTCACGTGACCGTCTATTCGACGTAATACTCCTATACCGCGTAATAATGTCGCCCAATAAAACGCGATTTACGACCCGGCAACATTGCTTAAAACAAAAATAATACCCGAATCGAACGTTATAATAATTTATAAATACAAATCGCGACGTTCTCGTGACAGTTGTCTGTGGCACCGAGGGTCACCCAACGTCAGAGGGTATCGCACATAGAATTACGTAAATATTAGTAGCGGCGAAACGGTCCGAAACGTCGGAAAGCGAATGGCGACGAACAAAAAGGCCTACGGTTAGGCGGACGGGAGACTTGCGCGTACGTGCGACGTAATAATTAATCGCGTCGCGTTCACTCGCTATCGACTTGTATCATGTGTTTCAGCAAGTCCAATACCCGGCACGAGTATGCCATTTCGTTGTCGTACCACATGCCGATCGTGATCAGTTTGTCGATCACATGGATCTGATTGAAATCCACCACGGCCGAGTTCGTGCAGCCGATAAAGTCCGAACTGACGCATTTGTCGGTGACGTAGTGCAACACGTTTTGTAATTCGCACTCGGACCGTTTCGCGATCTCTTGTTTCACCACGTTGGCCGTCACGTTTTCCTTGCAAACGCTGTACGCGCGCTAATTATTGACGAGAAACGCCCAACAACGGCGACCGGTGGGTGCCGCGGCAATCACACGGGACGAACGTGTGTTTTTATTGGAGAGATTGGACGAAGTGAATCGATTTTTCGGTAAAACGATTCGTCGCGATCGAAATGAATAATAGGCGCGGGGAAGGGATTGATACGTCCCGAGCCTGAGCGCTAAAGCGTCACGGTAGCCTTAGTTCGTATTCCTTCGACAGCGTTTCCGACCGAAAGACGCTATCGAGACCGAAACGAATATTCACGCACTTTCGGCACCCACCCACGGACGCGCTATCTTTATAAACACGTGTGCCCGTTGAGCGTACACACGAACGAACGTTGATTACTTTATGTAGAGTTTCAGAAGGGACACGTTCGGCACGGGAACCAAGACCGCGTCGCCGTCTATTCTTTTCAGCAACTCCGGTACGACGGTTCCGAGCCCGCCCGGCGCATCGGTCGGGCCGATCACGATGTTGTTCAGTGCCGAACGCTGCGCGAGAGAATTTACCGGAAATTCACTATCCGTTTTCGTTAATAAGTCTACGGGAATACTGACGTCGGAACACCCGTCGTGCGCGTGTTGCGACGCGGACATGGTTTGCACGGTGGTCAGCATACAATTGTGGACGCCGAATGTCACGCGCAGCGCGTTCAACAGCGGCGCCACGCAGTTGACCAAGCTCGACGAGTTGGACACCACCGACATGTCCGCGGCCTTCCGGTAACTGTCGAAGTTCACGCCCCGGACGAACGTCGGCGCGTCCTTGCACGGGCCGGTGACGATCACTCTTTTCGCGCCCGCCTTAATGTGTTTCTGTAGGTACGAACGACCCCCGTTAGGTCGACAGGTAGTCGCGACCGATTCTTGGGGTGGGGGTGGTAGGGATGGTTCCGAACAAGTACGGGAAGGCAACTCGTCGCGGTCACGCGGAAAACGGGTCGGGACCGAAATACGGCGGGGCGAGAGCGTACGTACAAGACGTACGATATGTTAAACGGGCCGTCGGTATTTCCGCGAGGGAACGACGGGATTTCGGGCCGCGGGACAATTGTCGCGGTCGTTTGATAATAATCGCGGTTCGTGAGTCGTACGATATTTACCGCGGCTTTCGCTTTGTCGGTGAATTTACCGGACGCGTCGATCACGTAATCAACCGGCACGTTGTCCCATTTCAGGTTATCCGGGTTTTGTTCGTGAAACACTTTCACCCGCTTACCTGTCCTCAAACCGGCACGAACGTTAAACGACCGCACCGCCGGCGGGTTGCGGAGCAGTGGGCGGCGGAAATATTCGTCCCCGTAAACGATATATTTACCGTTTATACAAAGAACGTCGTCGTACGCTTCGACGTATCCGTCGAATATCCCGTATACCGAATCGTATTTCAACGCGTTCGCCACAGCCTGGACGTCGACAAACGGCTGGTTCACCGCGACCACCTGTACACACACACACGCGCGCGACGGTTCGGGTATTATGTAGCCTATTTCCAATGTCGCGCGCCGCCTTTTATTTTAGTCGCGTAATTTTTTTCTTTTTTTTTAACGGCGAATTTTAACAGAACGAAGTAATACGGTATTACGTTCAGGTTTTCATTAAACGCCTTCCTCAGGAGACACTTCCCTATACGGCCGAACCCGTTGATGGCCACCGATGGTTTGAAACAGGTTGACCTCTTGCTTTTCGTCGATCTGTTCAGTAGTCTCCCGAAATACGTCGGCGGCGTGGCTTTCATCGCCATGAGGAACATTTTTCGGCACGAAAGACAACGACGAACCTTCTACGGGGACAGTATTTGAATATTTTAAGACCGTGAACGTTTTCAGCGTCGTGTTTGTTGTAACCGTATCAACGAATGCGTTACACGAAAACGGTATGCTAGTCCAACTTGACGAAAAAAAAAAACACAACGCGTAAATTCCGCGTAATATTTACCCGAACGATAAACACATCTTTCGGGTCAAACATACGCTTTAATTTGAATCGTCGTGTCGCTTAAGCGTGTTTCGATATAACAAACGGTTGTTTCACTCTGGCCAGGTACCGCGGTATACTTCGCGACGACCATTAATTTACTCGGCTTTACCCCGTGTTTCGAAATTAAAAATCCGTTACGCGGTAATCAATACGTTCCGCTGTGTAGCGTCGTAATTATCGACGTTTACGATTTGTACCGCGTTCGTTTCGTCTTTGTACTTTACGCTACTACCGGTATTTATACGTTGGTCTTGAAGTTTCCGTGAATATCGAGTAATAAATTTAAATATTTACGTACGCCGGGTGGGCGGCATTTGGGTGTCCAAACACCTTTCGAAACACTACCCCGTACGTACGTCGGTGAATACTTCGTGGTCCGGTGTAATATTTGATCGTAAAACGGACAAACGTGACGATAATTTACGTACCGATCGACAACCGCGAGGGATAAAAAAAAAAAAACGAATGATTTCGGAAACGAGATACGGGGAACGCGCGCCCATGGCGCGGCCGCGGACTTCGGCCAAAGCCAATGTCGTAAATAACGCAAACGCGGTCGACGTTGTACCGATCGAATTCTCCACGGTCGACGCTACAGCGACCGTTGCTACGGCGAGAATAACGACGATAGAATCTATGGGTTTCGTCGTCGGGCTCGTGTATTTGCTACACCTCGCGAATTACGTTTTTAACTTTTTCCCGTTAATTACGTACGATACGAGCGACACCGTTCAATAACGTCGTAATTAATATATTTATATATATATTGTCGACGACGAAAAGGCCGACGAGAATTTATCGGGAAAAAATAACGAAATCACGTTATCCGTTAAACCAATAATATTATCGGCACTTCTTCGACGTCAATATTCGTGCGAGTTCCTAACACGATTAATTCGACGATCCAAACACGAATAACACTATCGGACCGGTAATTATTACGTTGCTCCGACGCCTACAAGGCTATTTCACGCGGAGTGCGCGCACTCGAGAGAATCGCCTATTAATTAGTAACGCGTTCGTTATAATTAGAACACGAAATCGAATCGCTATTATTTGTCTTAAGAAAAAAATTATTGACCCAAGACGGAAAAAATTACGATTAAAAAAAAGCGACGATCGTTTTATTAAACGCCGTGATATTAGAGAAAATAATTGACAAACTTTTATCGGTATAAAAAAACCACTTATCGTACTTAACGCTCGGTGTTATTCTATGATAAAGCTACTTATCGCAATATGACGCGCACCATCCGTAGAGAGCCGGTTGTTTACTACAACGGTCGAGCCGTTTGCGTAAGTAAATCTCGTCTCACGAGCAAACGCCGACGGGAAGTTCGTCGCGAGCGAACGCGTTTAGGCTCGATTGAGCTCCGTCCCAACAGAAAATCGGCTCGAGGTTTGTGCGTACCGGCGCTTTATTCGCTCCGTACTCGGTGTTTACAATCGAAGGTTCACGGGAACGCGAACAAAACAAATAAACGTTTCTCGAACGCAATCGAGCGTGTTCTCACGCTATTAATTACCACGAACGGTGCACGGATTTTGTTCGGCGCCCGTTAAACGACACAAGTGCCGCGAAGTATCCGGAGTTGATAACGACTAGTACGCGACGTTTTTAATTAATTCCGATATTAAATGGTACGCGCGGATTAGTCGAACGGCCTTTATTTGTTTCTCGTATTAGTATACGGCGTGAACGCGCCTAATAAACTGCCCGATTGTTTACACGAATAATCGATTCGATATCGCGCGCAAACACTATTCCTTGTTCGCCCTCCTTAAAAAAAAAAAAACAAAAAAGTATAAACGCCGCGGATTACGACATTAGTTCGTTCGAGTACCCACGTAACCCCGTAATAATTGCTTAATAGGTAGCCGTACATGTTCGCGTCGAACTACAATAAATATTCCACTCGCGGAGGCTTTCGAACGGTAATTTTCGTCCCACGGAGCGATAATACACTCGTACGAGTGAACGACGACGACGACGAACTAACAAAACATGGCTAGGTCGCTCGTTTTGTTGTCTGCGATTTCGTTGGCCGTCCACTGTACGGCGGAACGAGCGTACTTTTTACAAGACGATTTCATCGACAGCGTCAACGAAGTGGTCACCACGTGGAAGGTAATGGAACGCGGGCTGCTTATATCGCCTCGGTATTAACGATATTTAAAGTGTCGTTTTTCTCCGGGGTAAGTTACGCGTGCAAAGACGATAAATCCCTGTGGTTCGGTGAAGAGACTTCGTTATGTTATCAATTGGCCATCTATTTACCGTTTAGAGACCATCCGTACGGTGTAGAAACGTGAGAAGATCGATCAACTCTCGGGGATCTAGAGAAATCGGATTTTATCGGGAGTACGCCGTACGACAATTCGGACCGAAATTCGGTAGTTTTTTCTTTTTGCAGTAGTAAACTGGTCGTCCCGAGAAACGGGCCGGCCGTTATACGTAACGAACGCTCGAATTCGTTTTTCGGTAAAATATTCGATTTCGCTGCGCCCGATAAATGCATCGATCACGTCGAATGCTCTCAATCGTTTACGTGTTCATAGCACGGTTTGTCCGCCGCCGGTTTTCGAAGTAATCGTTTCGAATCGTATTTCGCTTTCGATCGACGGTACGTTTAATCGGGCGAAACTTGGTGATATTTTTTTCGTAAAAAAATTAAAGGCATTTCCGGCCGGTCGTTTTAACGCTACTCGAAGAAAGAACGCGACGATCGGGTTTGATATAGAACGTGCTTGTTCGTCTCGGGCTATTTGGACGATAACTGCGCCTACGTCGACGTACGAAGCGGATTTTGTGTAAAATCGCCCACCGAGCTCGTGAACGCGGCCGACCAACGCGGACGGTGTCACCGACAACAATATTAGGCGGCTGAAAACATCGCGTACGAAACACCGACCGCGCGCGTGTTCCGAGTCGGACCTTTACGGTCTAACCTCCCCGGATACGAAAAACGCGACGGCTGGCCTCACGGACGATTTTCGAAGCGTCGCACCACTCCATCCGATACGTTTCGACGATTGCGGACGAGTCTTTGAACCCGTTGTTTTCGCTGGTCCTCCGCACGTGTCTCCACTAGATTCGGTTACGGGTTTTCGGATATTTTTTTTCGTGTCGCGCCCTTCCCTTCCCTCCCCCCACCGTCACTGTTCGTTCTTAACCTTTCAGGCGTGTTCGCCGTTCGAACGTGGCGACGGAATTTGTCCGTCGTAGTTTTAATGTAAAACCACGGGCAAATTCCGTCGTCAACGTACAGTTTAAGACGAATTTAAATCGTTGTCGCTCAGGCCGGTATCAATTTCGATCCGGACACGCCGACGTCGTACGTCTTAGGACTTTTGGGGTCCGAAGGCGTGCAGGACGCGATCACGGGCCACGCGGACGCCTTGAAGACGAACGACGACGCTTACGGCACATTGGAACCGTTGCCGGAACAGTTCGACGCGAGGACCGAATGGGCAAATTGTAGTACGGTGGGCGAAATTCGGGACCAAGGGGACTGCGGTTCCGGTTGGGTGCGTACGCGCGCGATGGCGGTTTTCTGTGCCGTTCTAATTTACGTTCGTCGCGTCCAGGCGTTCGCCACGACGTCCGCTTTCGCCGACCGATTGTGTATAGCCACGGATGGGCGGGTCAATGGGACGTTGTCCGCGGAGGAGGTGACGTTTTGCTGTTACTTGTGCGGTTTGGCGTGTTACGGAGGACGTCCGAAATGGGCGTGGGACTATTTCGAACGGCACGGCGTAGTGACCGGTGGAAGTTACAACACGACCGACGTAAGTGGCGACCAAAGAACCGTTATAAATTTCCGAGTTTGTTCGCTTTGAGCTAGTGTCGGTAGTAACGTACAGAGTGAGCCACTTGAACGGCGGCGGCGGATGTCGATTATAATTCGACGTTCCGTTAATTACAACGACGATTTCGTCGAGCGGAATAAAATCTACTCGAAACTGTTTTTGTTTTCGAATCATTTACCTAACCTCGTTCGGAGTCTCGGCCGGCTCGAATTTTCGATTCTAACGCGTCGGTTTCAGCGAAAATTTTCCGAAAAAAAAAAAAACACCACACGAGCTAAACGTTACAACGATTGGTTCGTTTTATCCGTTGATCAATTCGTTCCCTATAGCGTATTCATTTAGTCGCTCTCAATAATCGGAACAATAATGTACGTTCGGTAAATACGGGCGTTCGCGTTATAAAAATAACCGGTATAACGTCGAAATTTCCCGAAAAACGATTACAACGTTTTCTCCTATGGTCGTCGTAATACGACTTTATTATCGTAACGCGCGCGTACATTTTATTGTCCGCGTGACGTCTACCGTTTTAATCGCGTGATCACGGTAGGATCCGATTGGTGATTGTGGCTATTTTGAACGAAAAACGTCGCCCGTAGTTCGAAAAGTCGCTTTAACACGCGAAGACGGCGAATAAAAGTGACGTTGAAACGTAAACGATAAAATATGCCCTCCTAACGTAAAACTAATAACTCGCGTGACCAATGGCGTACATAGACCTGAATTTCGTGGGTGGGGGGGGTGGTTTAATTTTTAAATAAATAAATCGGACGACCCTAACGAAATAAAACGCAATATAAATTATAATAGATTATTCGTTTTTAACGAACACGTTATACTATAAAGTGTACCGAAATTTAAAAATATTTTAGTTTTTCGTCGTAATTGACTAAAAACAAACACACGTCTCGTGAGAAATTAATTTTTCGTAAACATTTTCGCCGAGGAGGGGAGGGGGTTATCTCCCGTTAGTACGCCACTGCGCTTGACGAATACGTACGTTTTTGAAATCATTTAAATTTCGTGCTTTAAACCACGTCTTCTATCAGGAAACCACTCGATTTTGGGGGCAATTAACGCGTAAAAGTTACGACGAAACGCGCACTTTGACTTATTGGTAACGAAAATTCTCGTTTCGCGGGAACTCAAGGCGACGTTTAACCGACTTGACGGGTTTTCGTTTCGTTAGGGTTGCCAACCGTACAAAGTGAAACCTTGCCTAACGGACGATGACGGACTGTACTCGTGTAAACGCAGATCGATATTGCGTCGTCACCGGTGCTCCAGAACTTGTTACGGCGACGAGGGTATCGATTACCGTCGAGATCACCGCAAGAGTAAGGCCGTTTCGTTTTTACGCGATTTTCACGTTTGACGGACAAACACGTTTCGTTGGTTCATTAGCGAGAGATGCGTATTACCTCACCTACGCCGCTATCCAGAAGGACGTTATGGTTTACGGTCCCGTTGAAGCTTCGTTGGACGTCTACGACGATTTCGTTAGCTACGAATCGGGTGAGCGGTCGTGCGACCGTCGAAAATGTAACGGACGGAGGGGGTGGTGGGGGCGTGTACACCATCCTCCTGATGGATGACGGCTGCTTTTTGTACTCCGGCGAACTACGTTGGTTTTTCTTGTTTTTTTTTTTTTTTTTATAGGAATTTACGTGAAATCGGCAAACGCGACGTACTTGGGTGGTCATTCCGTGAAATTGATCGGCTGGGGAGAAACGGACGGTGTTCCGTACTGGCTGTTGGTCAACTCGTGGGGCGAACACTGGGGAGACAACGGAACATTCAAAATTCGCAGAGGCACGAACGAATGCGGAATCGATAATTCGACAACTGCGGGTGTGCCGGTTGTTTACTGAACAACAAAACAACGTTAATATTCGGCGTTTCTAATGAAAGCGTTTTTTAAAATCTAATGCCTCTAAAGTTTAATTTTTAATAAAATACATAAATACGATATTACAAAGAAGTTCAAAATCATGGTGAGTACATTTACCATGTGTCGCCATATTTGAATCGTTTAAAAACAGTCTATTATCGAACGGTTGTACGGCTGTTTCAATTTTGCAACACTTAACAGTAATCAAAGGGTTATATTCCCTCGTTGAAAATAAAGAACAACGTACACAAGTTGTTACCATCAAATCACTGTTCATTTAACACTCTAAAAATAGTAAATTTAACGTTATACGATATATACATATAAGAAATCGTATCACAATTGTTCTCCAGTACTCAAGTACGCGTTATGCTTTCTAATACTATTTTATAATTACGGAACATAACGATCGCAAAATTATTACTATACGTATAAATTTCTAAAATGAATGGCTTACACTTGTTTTTTTAAACGTACATTTAATTTTTAACAAACATACTCATGGCAATTAATTTACACACACATTAGTTTGTACGAAAATATCGTCAACAATTGGTACAGATAATGTTCTAACTATGATCGGTAGAAATGATTACTGAATAACTGATGTTAAAACTATAAAATTATTTTTTAATTGAAAATAACTAAACAATTGTAATTGTAATTGGCAGTATAGTAAGTTTTATAATGGTTAATTTTAATGGCTGAAAAACCATTCGAATAATTTTTGACAAAAATAATCTCATAATTGGACGATAAATATTTGTCAGCAAAAAATAACTCTACCTAACACGGATAGTGTTGATACAAATACATTCGATAATAAACAACCGATTAATATATACGCAACCTGGCCCACAAAAAGGAATTTAAGTCTTAAAAAAATAACAATAAATTGACGAACCAAGTATTTTACATTTAACAACTGTATTCTCGAAAACTAGTTTTCGAATGCAAGTACCCTATTTGTAGATCAGATCACATATATAAATATATATAATTAAAAAATAAAGGTAAAATAGACGGCTCGATAAACAATTATTCGCTAAATCTTCCTGCAAAACGTTCTTATGTTGTTCGTCCTTATCTTTTTTAGCAGCTCGTTATTATCTTCCTCCTTGAAACATAAAAATATTTAGTTACAATGTTTTCTAAAACATAACGAGTGAAACATTTACTTGGCACGTAGTCGTAATGTGATGATTGACCAACGACTAGTCCTGGCAATTTTGTGGCCGTCGTCATTATTGGAACGCATAAACATAAACACTGATTAAATCCGTTTCAAACGTACGAAATACCTTACTATGTAAGCGTCGGTCGTACAGCGGCATCGGTTGTCAACGGACATTTTTTATGTTTTCGGACCACACGAAATGCCCGTTTGTTCCTCGGATACTGACTGTTGACGGTACATATACCACTTGGTTGGCATGCAGTGTTGGTTGGTAGGCATTTCAGAGAGGGTCATTGAAGCTGTCCGGTGTACTCGTTGGTCATCTGAAATATGCGCGAAATTATAAAAAACCTAGCGGGACGCGCGTGACCGTTGTTCGTAATAGCCGACACGACGTACACACGCACAACCGGTCACTACGAACCCATCGACTACGCGAAATTACGTACGTGTGACGAGATAACAACGTCGTCTGTTTACGGCGCGTCAATCAAATCGGACGAACGGCACAGTCGTCGATACGAAGTATCACCGCGATACGAACCGAGTGTTTTTATTCGTCGCGGTTACGCGGAAGGGCCGAAACGACGGAAATTTTATTTCGTTCGCGCACTACCGATAGATAACGCACACTAGTAACGGTTGTGGCTGATAACACGGAGGGCTGGACGACGGTCGTTTCGGTGACGCGCGGCGGCGATTTCGAACGCACATTCCCGTTTAGATATTATTATACTACCGGCGGCGTATTTACAAACTTTTTTTTATTTTTGGGAGGGGGTGTCGAAATAATCTTAAAACACCGACAAGTATCGTACGCTTGTTTCATGATAATTGTCTAATTTCGTATAAAAAATAAATTAACGAAATGTAAAACGAACATTTTTGTTTCGTGTTGAGAGGAGGCATGTCCGAATTAAATTTCGAATTATCTCGAAGCAGTCACAAAAAACCTTTCGGAATTTCCGATCTAGTTAGGCGGCGAATCCGCGTAACTTCGGAACAGTTTCGTACCACCGTAGACTCGTATTCGTTATGGTAACGTTCGGTAAACCGGAACGTTTTACGGGCAAGGAGAACGGACGAATACCTACGTAAGTAGAACGGTACTTGGCGTGTTAGAAATACCGTACGAGTGGTAAAATGACGAAACGTTTATTCGACGACGTCGAGTACATTCGAAATCGGAACGACCGGGAATGTCCGGCGTATGTGTTTTCGATTCGTGGTTAGAGGAGGTTCAATTTATCGAACCGTCGGGATACAAATGTTTTCGCGGGCGATTCGTCGTCGTTACCGTCCCGACCGATCGGTCAAGTCGCGTCGAAAACGACGAATCACGGATCGGCGACGTCGCGGTCGCAATGATGATGGTCGCCGCAACGTCCGTCGTCGGCGCCAACGGTGGGACACTCGAGACGCGCCGCCACCGTCGTTGTGCCGTGGCACAAGTGACGCGACAACGACTGACTGGCGGCGGCCAGCGGTAGCAGCGGCCCGATCGGACGTTTCGCCGCGGTCGCCAACACATCTTGTTTCTTCGCGTGCCACTTCGCCCACGACGGGTCCGCTTGGTCGTCCAACAGCGTGGCTTTCACGTATTCCATTATGTCGTTGCACACACACGAGCACATCTTCGCCAGACCGCGCCGTCGTCGTCGTTGTCGTCGTCGTCGTCGTCCTCGTCCCTTTTCGCTCGACCCTTGAACACTGGTAACGGAATTCGTTATTATCGGTCCATTCCGAGCCGCCCGAACCCCAAACGACACGTTTCACTTCGTCACCGAATCGTTATCTCCCTCTACTCTATTATTCGCGCTACGCACGTCGTCGCTTACTAATTGTACCCCTCTCTTCCGGTACCGAGTGCTTTTTCGATTTCGACGGATACACCCGGACACGGTGTATATTTACCGTCAACGCTTAGATCACGATCACCGCCCCACGGTGTTTGTAACGTCGAATATTATAGCGCGCGTATAAACACCCGATGATATTCTTAGGTACGGTAAAAAAAAAATAGAACGCGTTTTCGAAACTCGACGGCGACCTCGTCGAATATTATTTTTTTTCGTTGAATGTAAAAAGAATCCAGAGTTCGTACGAACGAATCTCGTCCGTAACAATCTGTAGTATATCTCGACGGCGGCGTACTAACGAGGGGCGGGGGAGGAAATAAAATGTTATTCCCTCCCGAAAATTTTCACGATAAAATAATTTCTTACGTATACTTTTAGTCAATAATAACGAAAAAAACTGAAATATTTTTAAAAACTTCAACGCGCGTTATAATATAACGTGTTTGATAAAAACGAATAAGCTATTGAAGTTTATAACGCGTCTTGTTTCGTTAGGGTAGTGCGATTTATTTATTTAAAAATCAACCCCCTCCGAAATTCAGGTTAAAGTACGCCACAGTATCTCGAGGATATTGACAAACAACAATCGACTAACTATAATAACCGGAAACCGAAATATTGGAATAGGTTTACGATGGACGTTACTAAGAAAACGTAACGAGCGCTATAACGGCACGGCGAACCGATTAAAAAACAGTTTTTTACGGTCACGGTGACCGACGTAGTGGAACTTAGTGGTACATAGATACCGCCGGCTGGCGGGTAGAAAATCGTACCTCCGGCAACGTAGTAATGGATAGTCCTTTTCGCGCGTTTCGGTTTTGTTCGCCTGCACGTCGTCGTACATAATGTTCGCCGACGGTTGATCGATCGGCATGTCGAATCGAAGGTCGACCGGGTCGACGAATATCGGACGCAGTTGCGGTCGGTCCGGCATCGTAGAAATCGGTACGATCCCTTGCCTCGTCTCCAGGCCGTGACACGTGAGCTTCACCCGCACGGCTATGTTGCCCATGACGGTCATACCGTCGATTAAACTTATCACGTCCACCGTATTCTCGGCCGTTTGCACGTACGGACCGTCTGCCTTCTTGTAGAAATGATGGGCCACCGCGTCGGTGAATCCCATCGGACCGCTCAACGTGACGGACGCCTCGCCAAATTCTTGTTCTTCGTCGTCGCCGTCGTAGTTTTCGTCGACGCCGCGCTCTTTGTAGATGGTCAATCGCAAAGGGTTCCTCGAAATATTATCATAAATATCGTACCCGTCTCTCGTACGCGCGTTGTTCACACGGGCGGCGCGGGGACATCACACTCGACAGACGATTACGTCGTGTTTATAAGCAAATGTACGTTCGTTCCCGAACGCGCCTTCGTCACGAACAATAAGTGTTTACGATTTTCCGTACACGTGTACGGCACACATTTGTATCGAAACGATTGTCGGTCGGCAAAATGAAAAACGTTTATTTAACCCAACCTAACCGACTAGCGCGCAAGTTGTCGCGTTTGTTCTGTACGTACGACAAACAGAACGGTTCGTCGACCACTTATGGTTACGACGATTCCTAAGCTACCGCGGTAATCGGTATCAGTTTCTATACTAATACCGAGGTTACCCGCGGTATTACGTTTCGGGCCCAGCGTCCCGTGCTATTACGGGAGTAATTAATAATAATAACCAGCCGCCCCGTTACTGTTGTTGTCGTCGCGGTGTCTTACATTTGTAAAATTTGTATAAACGTCTTGGGTACGCAGGCGAAAATGCAGCACACGCCTGAAACAAACGGTGTTCGGGTAAATATTCGCGTCGATCGTTAACGTTAAGGCCTGTGGCCAGCGATAAAGAGCGGCGCGAGAGCCGAATTAAAGTCGATACGTTCCTATAACCGGCAAATCTACGCGATTGTCACGAACGAACTCGTTTTTGTATCGCTCGTCGTAGTCACTACTCGTGACTATAGTTCGAATCGTGCGCGTGTCAAACGTATTCGAATACATTCCGGTTATTTTTCGATTTTTCCTACTGTCGACGCGAAACGTATTTCGCGTTAAGAAACTACGATTACGGCGGTCGAATAAAACAAACGGTCAAAAACGAGCGCGTGGTCGGCGGTGTACGCGCGATTTTCACGTATGTTAAGGTGGCCATCGTCACTGTACTAAAAGTCACGTAGTTTCCCTTTCGTAATTACCGTTTACGTCCGTTACACGAAATACGATTAACTATTTTTTTGTTTTACGCCCAAACACAACTACGGGGACAGTATAGAAATGAAATCGTGTCGTTTTTCGTAACGAACCCAACAATCGCGTGGACACCGGAATGGTTCGTCATATTACGTCACCTTTGTTGATTATCGAATATTTCGCATTTCGGCCGACGAGTCCGTTGTTCGCGATTTTGTAACAAATACAGCGCGCGTTGCACACGGGCTTCTCGTCCACGGCGTACTGTTCGGCGAGTTTGTTCACGACGTCGGTAAGCGAACCGGTCGGCGACCCGTCGTTGTAATAATAGGTCGAACATTGGTCTTCGAATTTCTCGACGAAGGACTTATTGTAATTGGAAATGTCTATTTGGAACACATTGCCCAGTGACGCGCTGATCGTGTATTTCTGCATCGAATTTCGCCCGTCGTTGTTCAGATCCTAAAAAACGATAACCGTCGCGCGTTTTATTTATTCGCGCGACGAACGCGACAATTTCGCCCGTCCCGAAACGTATCCGTTGTGTACGATCCGTTCACGACGACGTCGCGCGTTACTCTTGTAGCCGTATCGTAAGCAGCGGTTACGTATCGTTAAAAGGCGAACAAAAACGCGTGTAGCCGTGCGGACGGAAACAACCGACAACGGAATACAAACGGGAATTTCGGCCGGCGCGACGGAACCAAACGCGATTAATATTTCGAGAAAAAGGCGTAACGTCACGGTTGCGCCCGTCGAAGTTCCCGCGTTCGGAATACGTTAGTCGATTTGAAACTGATTTCTGTACGTTACTCCCAAGTGTGTTTCTGTTCGAACACGACGAACCGTAATTTTTCACGATGTTCAACCGACCGATGAACACCTCTAACTCGTAACGATCTAGCCGATAGCACTCCAGTAAACTTAGAGCCATATTTTCGGGAAACTGATAATTTTGGAAACAAACAAAACTACATTTATACGAATTGTATATATATTTGTTATTTCTGTATTTATTATTTTCGCGTACGTCGACGTCGTTATTTCAGCCAGACACGTTTTTGTTGCCATACCGAAAGCGCGTGTATATATTCTAAATTCTAAAATCTCATACCGAAAATCGAAAGTTTTCCATCCTCCCCTCATCGACCCACCGACCATTCAAAAAAAACAAAAAATAAACAAACGAAGTACAAATTCATTCGGTATTCGACGTTATTTATAACGTACGTAAATAATAATACGAAAGCGTTCCTCTCAACGGTAAAAAATGTCCGTACGGAACAAAATGATTTACAACCGAACTAGTGTGGTCAGCTTGTTTTCGAATAGTTTTTCGATAAAAAAGATACGAACCTATAGACCGTCGCGAACGCGAAAAAAATAATACGCCATATAATCGCCGATGTTTAGTAAACCGATTTCATTGTTTCCCGTAATTGTCTGCGCGTATCTGGTCGTTTCAGTATATTAATATTCAGTTATACGTTATATTATTGTTAAATTAGCCCGCAAGGCCATCGTACATACGCGAAATACCAATGCCGGCATAATGATTATAGAGTAAAACGAGATTTGTCGGAATGTAACTAATTATTCGGTCGCTTAATCGACCTTTGTCCTAAAAATATTCGTTTTGAAACAGATTTGTTCACTGTCCATGGCCTCCGCGCATTCTGTCTAGCCCATAAATTGACCCGAATAGAGAAATTACGGGCTTCGATTATGCGTTTTTTTTTTTTAATTATCTACACGAAACAAGCCGCTGACTTTATAATTAACGATTAGAGGGACCGTGAATTGGTTCTCGTATTAAGGTCGACGAAAACAAAATCAAATGTTTGTATACATATATAGTAACAATTTTATATACATATGCACGTATTTTTATCATGATGCGTATTGGAGATGCATTATTTGGGACAACGAATCAATATTGAACACCGCCGAAAAATGTACGCGCAAATAGATTGGTTGGCCGTTTAAATTGTAACAGAAACGTACACAAAATTTTGGAAGGAAACAAATTTTTCGCGTCAAACAACGCGCCAAACGTAAATATGTATCTATGTACGAATACAATACAATAACGCGTCATTACGAAATGTAAATAAAACGAGAGAAACAATAACGTTCGTACCATTATAATTATTATTTACAGTTATGAAAACGGAGTGTTTTATTGACAACGTAATTATTTTATTCTATTATTATTTCCCTAGTACCAAAAGAATGTTTGATAATATGATTTCGGTCGACGAAAAACGCAAAACGCAAAGTAAATTGAAATTTTCAGTTTTTTACGCTATTACCGTAATTGTTCATCCGTCAAAATTAATACGTTCTGCGTATCGTTTATGGATTAATTGACCCGTACCGAAATCGACTATGGAAAAAATCAAACGAATGACAACATTTATGAACAAAACGGAATTGAAAAAATTGGTAAATAATTTAAAGGCTTCGGGAATTCCGGAAAAGTACGAACTTTTTATTATTCGTTTTAATATGTTTAAGAACAATTCGAGTGTATAGATAACGCGATAGTTAAACAAATCGTTCTCGCTTATTAAGTCTTTATATTCTACGAATTCGAGAAGTCAATAATGGGAATTTCTATTTTTGTTTTAAACGTTAAATAATAATATAACGATCGATTTTTGGACTGACCTATTTGTCGGTACGCTCAAGTGTTGGTCTGATCATCATCAGGCGACGGGTAGGAGAGTAGTTGATGATGCTTGACTTACCTGACCGGTAACGTTTACACGTAATATATTAAATATCGTCCAATATTTTAATCGACATTTATAAAAATAAGTGACGATATTCGTATATTACGCCGACGGAGGTCCGCGAAAGACAATTTTACATTTTTATTTAAAAATTCGCCGAAATTTAATATTTTTATAAACTAAGATAAAACGTTCAAACGATATCCGATACAAATAATTATACCATATTTAACGTATAAGGAAAAATGATTTTTCGAAATTATTCGAAGTAATTTGAAAAAATAATCGCCGAATTTGAACGATAATTATATATCGACGTATTCGTCAGGTCTGTGAAACGCCATAAGCTATCTACGATTATTTTATTTGATTAGATAGAAGAAACCTAAACGTATTGGTACCGCAATCGTGTGCCGATGTTTACGACTAATACTCAAAAATAAATCTAATCTCTGTACGAATAATAATATTTCGTCGTCCGTAGTTTAATCACGTGTATATTTCACAATGTCGAAAATATTTGCGACACAGATCGTGTACGATGTATAGGCCACCATGGTTATCCTTCTACGTATTCCAAAAAAAAAAACTTTTTGTAGAACCTAACTAACGTTACAGCCTCTTTCATTGCTAAGACGGTAACACGATTGTTGTAATTCCTATTCCAGAAATATCGGAGCAATGTCTATCGGATTAAGACTAGGTATTTGAGGGACACTTCAAGTGCGACTATTGAGAAAAACTTAAAAAAAAAACGCGCTATCGAAAGCGAAACTACGAAATCTTATCGAGTGTCGATATTAAGCTGGAATTTTTCTTAAACGCGCCCAGAAGAAGAAAAAACCGTTTATTTAATACATTTATCGACGGACAAACTTATATCGGGAAACGTACGGCGGTGTTGTTAATATCCACACGAAAGGGGGTGGGGGAGGGAAAAAATGCTGATAGTTTATAACCGATATCTTTTTCCTTTAATAACGAAGTGTAACGCATAATCCTCCACAGTACTTTACTAACGTTAGACTATTCAAATTTTATTAAATTCACCCGTTAGACCCGTACAACGTCGGCTTATGGATAGTTAGTAGTGTATATATATATATAATTCATAAATAACTAATTTATACAATAATATATAATTATAATTTATATATTTTACGTCGATTCTTCCATAATTTAAGGCGTATATACCAATCGTGTTATGACATATGTTTACCGATGATAAACAAAAAAAACTTATAGGAATTATTGTTACGTATTTATCGTGCAATCGTCACGTAACTTTTAAAACGATTAACAAATTCGAAAAATTTTCGACGTGCCATACGGATTATAGTTTAGAATATAACGATCTCGTCATACCTAATATAATATTTAATCGTTCGGACGTAATTAAGGCACCGTTATATGCCAATGTCTCCGGGTGAGCAAATTTGGATTTTATATCGACACTGTATGAATACGAATAAAATAGATAGGCGACTGAGGATAGGTTAAGAAGCGATTAATAGGATTTAATATATAAGTATCATGGTCAGTCCAACCTTAGGATCGCCGATATATTACAATCATTAAAATTATGTCATTATAGTGAACTCAAGAATTACCTAATGACGACGTACAAAATAATAAATAGCATAGAATCGGTAAGCAAATTGCGACAACCGAAATATCCAATTGTGGGAAAAGAATATGTCAAAACGGTTAAATTCGTTAAAATCGTTTCCGATGTAGTGGCCGAAAATATTTTGAACGCATTATGTGACAAACAATCATCGAAGCCTAATGAAATGACGGACAAATTACTTAACTCCATCGGCGATATTCACGAGACAGTTCCAGATGAAAATCCGAAATATTTACAGCTCCGAAATATTCAGTACGGCGTAGCCAACGCTATGTCACAGATTTTAATTTCGGCGAAGGACGGTACTTTACCAAATATTAGTAATAAAAAAATACGTGTAAACGAACACCAAAATATTAAGAAACGTGATAATAAGGACAATATTAATGATAATAAACCATTACTCAATAGGACTCAACCGACACAAAATAGAAAAACGTATTCAACATTGAAGAGCAAATTATCGAAATATAAATTACAATCTACAACGCAAAACTGTAAAGCTTACAACCAAAGGTTGTTATTAAACAAGGCGACAACGAGGAAAAAAGTGGAAACGACACAGGCAAAAAATTATGGTCGGACGAAATCCGAAGTAAATAAACCTCACTCGATTAAACGCGAATTACCGGCGGGTAAATTGACAAACGACGTAACATACGGTGGAAGTATGAACAAATATGATCGATCGAAACAATCTGGACCGCTGGGAAATCAACAGCCGCAAATATCGAAAGATAGGGGAAATAAGAAACTCAGGGAAAGTCAGGGATTGAAACACGACGAGAAATCCGAAGGAACATCGGTGAACGAAGCGTCGAAAAGTAAATCAAAAACCAAGGAGCAACAGTTTCATAAAGTCGACAACCAAAATACAAAATTTAAGGACACGAAAATTAAGAAAGACGTCACGACGACGGAGTCAAAAAAAAATGATCGGCCAGTAGCCGGGAACGTGAATATGTCTAACGTAAATAAGCGAAAACTGTCGAACGATGTACCGAACGCGCAAAAATATGATCGATCGAAACCTAAATCACAAAGTGACCAACCATCGCAATTATCGACCGACAAGGATAAGAAAATCAGACAACACGCGGGATCGAAACACGAAGGAAACGCGAATAAAGTGTCGGTAAACGATAAATCGAAATTGACGGAACAAAAGAAAGTCGGCGACCGAAGGCTAACGTTTAAAGACGCGAAAACTAAAAAGGAAACGGACGTTACTCGGCAAAAAACAAACGATCAATCGAAACCCGGTGCAAGTAAATCCGACGTTGATAAACGAAACTTGCCGGGTGGTAAATCGGCGCACGTCGTGTCAGACGGTGAAAAGTCAAAAGGGTACAATCGATCGAGTTCTAGGCCGCAGGGGAACGATAATAAACAGCGGCAAACGACGCGTGACGAGGAAAATAATGTCGGGACGAAACGCGACGAAAACGCAGAAATAAGCCAACGGAAATCTACCGGGCAAAATGTCGAAGTCGTCGGCCAAAAACCGACGACGGCGCACGTCTCGGTAACGAAGAAACAAGTCGAGATGGCGCGATCGAAACCTAGCGGTGAGACAAAGCCCGGGTCGAATAAACCGGGCACCAGTAAACGAAAATCGCCGACGAGCGACAAACCGACTGGCGAAAAGCCTACGACGAAACGCGATAGATCGGACGACAAGTCTCGGGATGATCACGGAAAGAAGAAATCCGGGATCGTTCCGGGATCGAAACACAAAGACGGCGACGCGGAAAAAACGTCAGGCGACACGTCGTCGACGGGCCAATTGAAATCTACCGGACAAGACGTCGATGTCGACGGTCAACGTCGACCAACTCCGGGCGGCGTGAAAACTGAAAAAAAAGTCAAGGTAGCGCCGCGGCTAAAAAATAATGGCGATAAAACCACGGAACACAGGGCGAGAAAATCCGGAGACGAAAAACGAAAGTCACCGAAAGGTGATAGGTCGAAGCGAAGATCGAAGCATCAGTCGGATGACAAACAGCCACGAACAGCCTTTACGGACAATGGGGACAATTCGGGATTGGATCGCGAAGGGGAACCGAAAAAGCCACAAACTCAGTTTGTCAAAAACGTCGATTGCCGACGCACTAACGCGGATACTGAATCTAACCTAATCGAAAATAGAGTTTCGCGGACTACGTTCGGTGAAAACGAACGGGTGAAAAGGACGAGGCAACTTCCGCAAGACGGCGGGGCCAGTAACGCGATAGTCGACGACGAATGCCAACCATATGACGTCGTAAAAACGAGCGCGCGGTATGATCCGTGCAAATTGGACGATTGGACGATTCGAAAGGATACGACGACAGTGACTGGAAACGAAGGCGACGACGACGTTCCCGTAAAGTTCGGACGGACGTTCGAAATCGACACTCGCGCCAACGACGGACGGATGGCGTTCAAAAACGACAACGTTTGTGTGAAAGACGGACGAACGTTCGAAGGCGACGAATTTCGTGTAAACGACGAACGAGTGTCTAAATGTGACGCTGATATTTGTATGGACTACGAACGGTTGGTGTTCAAGGAGGACGTTTGCGCGAAAGACGAACGAACGTACAAAATCGATGACGCTGGTGCAAACGCCGGACGAGTGTGGCCCGGAGACGATAACAACGATAGAACGCCGTGCGAAACGAGTTCGAAAACTGACCAAACTCGATCGGGATGCGAAAAACGAGTGAGCGCGATCCATTTGTATCTAACATATCCGGTTTGTTTATTGGTCCGATAAAGCCGTTGGACGAATACAACGTTTGTCGTCGTTAGTTTACGAAATTATCTATTATCGCGACTTTTTCGAAACGGAAACGTCCTGAAGACGGACGGCCCGTTGTTCATTTCGCTCGGGAAATTGTATTCGTTATATAATCGAGACGATACGTACAAGTCCCGGGTTAGCCGTTGTTAAGCCGTCGCTGTGTTGCCGGAGCGCGATTCGCGACCAACGGCGTTCACAAAGCCGACGCGAGCACGTTCTAAGTTACTAAAGGCCGATAAAATTCCGCTTTCGAAAAAGCTCGGCGACGATATTCCGCGTGATCAACGCCCCGTGACCACCCCCGGAACACACGTTCCCATTTCCAAATCGTAACCCTCTGGGCGCACTGATTTCCGATTGTCAAAAATTATCGACAAGTACAATTTTACGTAATGTTACTACGGATTATGACGTTGTGGACGATCCGTCGATATTTTGAAAATCGCGACAAAAAATACCTACCCGCTACTTATACGCTTATCGATTTAGTATAAAATTTTTAAGTCGAAATATATAAATTATAATTAGCGTGGTAATTATTGGCATTTATCATTCGGAATTTAGGGTAGAGTAGTGTAATAATTGCGTGGAATGTTATCGTGTTTTTTGGGCTTACCCCCGAAATTTTTGTAAAATAAAAGAACGTTCGTATATACATTACGCGTATAATAATTTCTTTAGATTATTTTTTCGGTGTAAGTTTTAACGTTTGTTGTTTGTAACTTATCATGGTTAATATTAAAATTTCGAAAATCTCGAGAAAAAATTCAGAACACGTTACCCGAATCGAGGATCGGATTTGATTTCGAACGATAAATACCGAGTAACGGACGTTTTACGTACTTAACGATATATTTGGCGTTGTTCGTTATTGAATAATACGTAATTTCCGCTAAACAATAGTAATGATAATAATGCCGCGAAAATAGTTTATTTACGCGATTGTTCGATATTTTTAGGTGTACGAAGCGAGAAGAAAGGACGAAGGATACGAAATAACGGCGCTAATCAAACTCGAGTGTTGTCGAAGAAACTAAAGGGAGGCTGGATTGGAACGCACGATTGGCGTATATATGGAATGTCGCGGACGTAACGCGTTTTTCTTTATTTTTTAGCGAAATACAAGGCAACGTCGGCGCGAATACGACGGTGGTTTTTATACGGTGGTTAGTAAATAGCGCCGCGTCCCGTTTACGGATTCGAAAAGGTTACGTTTGACGTGCCGCGATGGGACAGAGTACAACCGAAACGAATTTCGGCCGTAAAAAAAGGCAAGATACCCCCACGAACGGCCGGTGGCGGCGACGTGAAATCGTCATTCGGAGAGTTCGCCTATACTCCGCCGTGCCGCAATTACGACGACACGACGACAACAATAACAACAACAGCATTCTAAGTCCTCCATTGGTCCGTCTCCCATTGCCTCCACCTCCCTCCCCCCCCTCAACAACCGCCACTCATCACGTACGAAACGTAATATACATACGCCGTTCCAATATGGCTAGCCATGGAAATTCACGCGACGGCTGACTCGGTTCGATGAACTTCGGTCCTCTCTCTGTACACACGCGCGCACGCACGCGCACACACACACACACACACACACACACACACACACACACACACACACACACACACATACGTGATTCACACCTGGGAACCGAGCGGCGCTATTTTTCCGGAAGTCGGAACCCCACAGACACACACGCACACAATGGTCGCGCACATCCGGACAAATACACACGAACGAGTGCGGTCCAAGGACGATGGATACTCATCCATGGAGATATCACTCGACAACGAAGCGGCGCCAACCGTCCGATCTTTTCATTCCGCGCCGTCCGTCCGATCAGTCGTGTTCTATCCGTTTTTCTCGTCGATCGTCACCCGTACCGCGGCTACCGAACGACACACACGCGCTCATCCAAACACACATCAATTCCGACGACCGCGAAATACGCGTAAATTTACCGGAACCGTAAATTTTAATTCCGAAATTTCGTTCGTTCGCCACCGACACATACACATACATATAAACACATCACACACACATTCCACCGTTGTTCGCGCACGCGGCGACAGGACGGACATTTTAGGAGCGTTGCTGAAGAACACCACCCCTCCCACATACCAGCCAACAAACGCAGTGCCGCCGTCCGCACTCGGAACATGCGCTAGCGCCTTTTCGGCTCGTGATTTTATTCGAAAATGTCATCAACACAACGTTTGCCTGCAATAATGGTTCAAGCTATCACGGTTCTCACTGTTCTGAAAATGTTGACAAACGGTAAGTGATTATCGACGACGACGAGTTCGTTCTATTCGCGCGCAAATATATTTCGCTAATATCAAACGCGTCGCGGACCGACGCTTTCCCCGTACGCCACGCACAATAGGCCCGGTTCGTTTTCGACCGATTTTCTCCCTATTATATTTCGCCGGTAATCGTCGGCGTTCGCAGACCACACGTTTTCGAGAGGGCTGTATAATTAGTCCTTCCGGTAAGTCACAGTGGTTGCGCACACCGTGCAAACTCAGGGTCCAATGGCCCTGTAATTAAATCACCAAACGATCCGTGGAGCTCGAACAAAAAAGAGAAAAAAAAAACGAGAACGCACATTAAATCCGCGTAGCGTGTTGCATTATAATCGTATATAATGATTTGTCGCGTAGGGACACTGTAATTTAACGACGATCGACGCGTATTCGATGAAACGTTTTCGACACGTTACCGGGCCGTATTTTCGTTCGTGTTATTTTGATCGCCTACTCGATTATGTGCCGGGCCGGCCGTGACCGATTCATCCGAAAACACCGAGAAACAAAGCGAAAAAACGTCGACGAATTAAAAGGGTCCGTGTACTTTTATAGCGATTCGATTTTGATTCCACAAACTCTCTGGTGGAGGTGTGTGTGCTGGAGGGCAGGGTCATTGTTCGTAATTAATTATCGGCGTTATCGTCGTGCAATCACGGCGTTGGGATTTTGTATAAGTCACGCCAAAAAACGGTATTGTCGCGGTCCGTCGCATTCGGACAACAAAAACGGTGGTCCGGTCAGTTTTCTACTACACAATCGTTTCTCGTAAACGTCGAACGAGAACTCTTGGCGTCACAGTCGGGCGTGTGTTCCCGCGTCTGCAGGCGCGCCGCGGCGATTATTACGTTATTGGCCCGGGGTGGTAAAGTTTCGTCGATGGCGGTATCAACCGTGAACGTATCGCCGAGAACAAGCGTGTTTTGTCGATTCGCGTATTTCGCAAAACGGTTTTAATTTTTTGACTAAACCGTAACCCGACCGTAAAATTTATTAAGCGCGCCGTCGATCGGACGTCGATCAGACGTCGATCGTACTTATAAATTCCCCGAGTTTTCGCGAAATTTCCGAAAACGTAATAGAAATACTATCGTCAATCGTGTCCATCGGCCGTATTCCGCTTATTCTCACCGATTTTATAGGAGAATAATATAAACGAGGAACGAATCGTCGACGAAATTAGATAGAAATCGAGCGCAGCGCGTCAAATTCTATATCGAGTTCGCGCTTTTCGTATTCGTCGTTCCACCCATGGACACCGTTTTATTGGCAAAATCTTCGTTACTTTCGACTATATACCAATATACGTTGGTATAAACGCTTCAAACTTAGTATGATGGCGACCAATTCCTGTAATGTGTTTGTCATATTGTTTATCCGACGAGTCGTGAAGAATGTATAGAAATATAGCGTCCGTCGACGTGTACCGGTTGGCCGATCATTAAACGCGCGTTATTTCGACAACCCGTAACGAAAAGTGGCGGCGACTTAGCGTCGTCGTCCCACGATCGTGTGGCATAGAGAGCGTACGGGCAAACACCTCGGCACGGGTTCGTCGCACTTTTTTTGTCGTGGAACAATTGATGGGGGGGGAGGTATGATGGGAGGACAACTCGGCGGTAGTCGGGAATTTCGCACGAGTGATTCGCAACGGCGCGGCGTTAAAAATACCGAATTAATGGCACAACGGGCGATTGTTCGTACACGCGAATATTTCGGCGAATACGGGCCCCGAAATCGAGACCAAATGCCGAAAAAAAGACTCGACTTCGGTACGTACACTCGTGAAAGGGGAGGAGGGTTGGTTTATTACGTCGTTCGGACAATTTTCGCGGTTGCCGTAACACAAGCGTGACCGATCGACGGATGTCGCGAGTGTTGTCCAACGGTCAGATTACATCGGAACACGCACGGCGGTGTTATGTTCGTCGTTTCGGCTACTGTACGCGTCGTGTCCGTTCGGCACTATCCTCTTTCGTCCGTTCCGCCCCGTCCGGTCGATCGTATCTCGGCGAAATCCGATCGAACCGCGCCGGGCCCGTGACCGGATCAACGCGCGCGCGCGGCGGATTTTCGTGCACAATAACGGGTTCGGAGCATTGTACTTTTTCGACTAACGACACAACGTCCTGCCCGCGCTAAACTGTGTCAAATATACAACAATCGAACGTTGACCGGCGACGGTCAGGAAGTCACGGCGGCTTTTCCGTATTTCCGGTCCCGACGATCCCCCGCTGGGTTTACCAACCTCTATCGCGTACGATACCGACGTATCCACGTATATATATATTTGTATATTACTCGCCGTCGACCCACCACCAGCCGATGTGAAACTGAAACACTACGTCGGGCGAACGGAACGATACGAGAAATACGCGATGTACACAAACGCGCTTCGTCGTCGGCTCGCGCGTATCACTTTTGCCTACCCGAGACGCCGCCTTAACCGGTTGGCGCGCACGGTCTACAAGACTACGGCCAATAAGCGGATAGCAAGTCGGAACGCGAAACGACCGATAATTTCCGCGGACTGAAATCGTTTAAGCGTAAACCGTGACGATTAGATGGACGATTGTCGGTTCGACGATAATTACAAACGCTAATTGTACGAAGCTGTCGTTACGTATGAAATGATCGAAAGAGAAACATATTTGATTAGCTCTCGGACGTCATTCTCATATACGGTGTATACGTAACGCGCTTTTGGAAAACGTTTCACGTTCGATTAACGACCGCCGGCCGGTTACGGACGGCGGTAATTCCGAAACGGAAACACTAGACGCGCGCGTTCATTTTTGTATGGCGCGGTTAACGACGAAAACCGTGATCGAGCGCGTTCGGTCGGCGAATCGTACTTGACACAAATCGATAATCCCCTACTCATCGTGAACCCGCGCCATTAATAACTGACGCGTGTCGACCATCGTATTATTACAATTAGCCTTTTCAAAACCGTCGGCACTCCGCCGCGCGACCGAACGACGGGCTTCATTATTTCGCCGGACGGCGCACGTTAAATAAACCGTAACGCCCGTTCCCGTTGGACTCCGGCGACGGAAACGTCACTTACCGACAAGTGTGGCCGGCCGACACGTTCGACGATTCGCCGTATAGGTTTTCTATACTAGGTCGCGCATTTGCCGAGCAAACGGCTCGTCAAATTCCGTTTTCGTTCGTTCCCGACCATGGCCGTTGATATACAACGGACTTCGGTCATCTGGACGACACTGGTGTGGTTATCCGTGTACGTGACCGGTAAGTAAGTGGTTTCGCGTTCATTGCCGCCGCCTTGTCGTCGGTTCGCGATATATTAGCCGCGCGACGGGCCGAACTTGTCGAGAAAACGAAAATAATACGGGAGCGCTAACGCGACTGAGATGCCGACTACGGTGATTGATTTCGCGTTCGATAAATTCGTTTTTTTTTCAGCGCAAACAACATGCAATCAAGGTATTGGCCGAATCGTTTACGAAAGGCTTCCGGATCAACAGCTGCAAGGATTCGACGACGACGTAGTAAGTGCCCGTTTGATTTTTCGCGTCCACCTACGTACGGCACAATCGCGGGGTATCCGAACAATAGCTTTCCTAAGCGTTCGTCGTAATCGAGTTCGAACGAGTGTAAACACTCGCGTACGATTTCCGGGTATCGAAAATCTATACGTTTACGTGAAAACACGCGTCACGTACGGGAAAGGTTTTTGTCGTTTTACATTCACATACAGAATTTCTCGTAAGTGCTCTAATTCGCCGCGTATTTTCACTTGGCGCACAATAAAATCGATTCAAAACTTAATACACAGTGTAAAACCTATTGTTTAGTTTAATATAGGTCACAAACCGAAAATACGTATTTCTGGCGTAAACACGGCAAATAGTCGAACGCGTGTTATTATACGTATACGCGTATCGCCGATACGAATTTTTGTTTTATTTATAAAATACGTTTCATTTTGCTGGTTTAAAAACGTCATGATTTCTCTATTATATTCGTCAACTTTTTGATCTCGGTTATTCTTTTAAATATTTCATAAACGGTATTTGTAAATTATTCGAGTTGAAATTCGTACCAGCTATCCGAATGTACGCCAATTATCAATATTCCGATATATATATATATATGTAAAAACACCGATTTTTATAAGTAACGAGTGTCCTAAAGTTTCGGTGAATTTTTATTTTTTAAACGTTATTCTATTGAATCATCAATGCTCGCGTCGTCTACTGATGTAGCAATAATCGAATGAAAATGAAAGAGCAATTATCCACAAAAATTATTAAAAATGTATCGTGTCATGTACCACTTTCGGAATGGAGAACTATGTGACGAACGCAATTTTTCGGTAAATTCAACGCGGAATGTTATTCCGTCTTAACCAAACGTTTAGCTATAAATTTAACATTTTAACGACGCTTAAATTACGATAAACCCGTATACAATACATTTTATTTAGCTACGTCACTGGTTATACGCATTATTTGCTTCAAAAGTTATATTTTGACCGAATTTCGAAAACGATTACGTCTTATGCCGGATTATTAACCACCATCAATATGTTGGCATCAAGGATTAGATCAGTTTAAAGAGTGCGCATAAATGTCGAATTAATCGGTAATAATTAAAGACGAAATTCGATCGAACGTCGATTATTCACGCGTAGAAAGTATTTTATACGAAAAAAACTTAGAACGCTTAATCGGAAAACTTTAGTTGGACGTACGATCGGACGCGTACATTAATCGAACTCCGTTTAGGTACGCGACACGGCTCCGCCTTTCCGCGTGCTGGAAAAATGCCAAGAGCTCTGTTTGCGTGACCGCACAGCCACCAACAATCTCGTGCGTACGTGTACTTCGTTCGACTTTCAACCAGGGAGTCGCATTGCTTCGTTTAGCGGTACCGTCGAGTACGAAGAGTCGACGTGCTACTTGACCCGGGAACAAGCACATCCGGAGGGAATCGGCGTACTGGTGCTCGTGCCGAACAGTGTGCACTACACCGAAGTCTGTCTGTCGTGTGAGTAAATTAAAAAAACTACGTTCATTTTGTCCCTTCGATAATACAGTCGGTGACGGATTTTTCGGTTTTTGGAATAGACCCGATTATTTATAATCAATGCGAGAGAGGCGGGGACAAACGCCTCTCGTTTAGATCCGAATAATTACCAGAGTATCGTCGATTCGCATTTTCTCGCGTGAAACGATAAATTGTTCAAATAATCGTAAATTAAGAGCGAGCTGTTTTTAGAGTGTTTTTTTTTTTATTATTTATTTCGCGAACGCTTAACGGTGATGCTCGAAACCGTAGTAAACGTACACATTTTTCGAAATTCTCAATCGGTTTTTTCCCATAAAAATACGTAATACGTATTAAAAATCGTTAATTTAATAATCGAGGCGTCTTTTAGAATCCCGATAGTAATATGGTTATTTAACGTTAAATTACCCTTTTAATATATTCTCTTATATTTGGCATTCCGATAAAATCTATTTACCTTTTTCGACCGATATTTATAATTAATTCGTTATAATAAGCGTTATATACATATCGTGTATTGGTATTTCTAGAGTAAATCGCTAATTATTTCGTATTTGTGATTACCTTGAATAGTCTACATCACAAAATCACGTTTGGTTAAAATTCTTTAAATTTCGTAAAATCGGTATAATTTTTACAGATATTTTACTAAGGAATACGAAAAATAAAACGCCGAAACATTAATCGCGTATATTATTTTAAAATTAAGACTAAATTAAGGAAGAAAATTGTTTAGAAATATTTTTGTACCTCGAAGAATAAAAAAAACCCTCCGGTTGAATACGAATAATATTTTAATTCGTTCGAATAAAACTACTTTATTTAAAAAACCGCAGATACGATTTAGAATTAAATCGAAACTCCGAGTTTAAAATTATTTAAAAAAAAGAACGTGACCAAAATATAAAACGGACATTTTTTTGGACTCGACGACAATACTTTTATAGAATATTGTTAATAAAAATAACTATTACTTAAAAACGCGCAATAACGTTTAATCGAACACTCGTACATATTTTTGAACGCGAATTAGCCAAAAAAATTGAACGATAATTTATTAAAAAAACTGTAAATTAAAATTATATTATTATTCGTGTAAATGTATATATGAATCGTAGATTTCGGCGCTTAATATTTCGTTATTAGTTTAGAATTTTTTTTCCACTTTAATAAAAATGACCGCAAATTAATCTAATATATTAGCTACATATCGGTAATGATATAAACAGATAATGTACGTGGTACCTAATAATATTATAACGGTTCGTTGTAAAAAAAAAAAAAATACAATAGAAACGAATGATATATCGATTGTATTCGTCGTAGCGTGACGAGTGTAACGAAAAAAAAAATCAACATTTTACAACGCGCAGTTTGCCATACTCGATATTGAATATTCCAATGAGGTATAACCGACCGGGAGTGCGTGACAGTAAGTTCGTTAGTCGATCAACGACTTACGCCCGCGTCGATATGTCCACAAATTCGCATACCTAACAATATTGTTGTGGGTACACGAAATATTTTTGGTTTTTAAAGGCGTAATTTTTTCGCTCCGGTTTCGTCGCGTTAATTATTGCGGCGATTAACTCCTACTGAAATTCGCGCTTTTTACTAGAAAATTAACAAAAAAAAAAATCTAACTAGTCGTTTTAACGATTACGTACCTTTTTTTCGACGCGTGTTTTGTCACGTCGGAATCGTCGTTAACGACGAAACTACAAATAAATAGCATTTTTGAATAAAATTAGTTTGATAAAATATTTTCCCGGCGTACAATTACCAAAACTATTACGAATAACTCGATAAATCGTTAAATTAATAACGGTTTCTCGGTGTCAGTTCTATAAATAATTCGGTTTTTATTATACGAGTTTATTAAATAGTTGTCGAGGTACGAACGAAAATGAATCGCGATCGAACATGTTTTTCGTTATCGACAGTACGATTTTAAACGATATTTACAAAATCGAAAACTAAATATTTGAGATCCATAAACGCCGACAAAGAACGATTCGCTCTATTTCCCGTAAACACGAATTTGTATCCGGATTACGAAACTATTCAACGAATACGTACATTCGCGAACGTATCGAACGTTTTTCAAAAACGAACTAACGCGTTCGCGTTAATTGCCGACGAATGAAAATGAACGGCGTAGTTTCGCTTTTTGGACTCATTACCGTAGAGCTTCGATTGTAGGTTCGGAATCGGTATCGGCGTTTCTGACGGAAAAACGGTTCGTTCAGTCCGCGGCCTAACGCGAACAAATCTTTACCGAGGTTTTTGGGTTTCGTTTTATAAACTAGTAATTAAAAACGAACGCAACGGCGATTCGGACACGCTAAATGACGTAATTTTTCCGACCTAGAATCCAAAGTAAATTGATCCAATCAGTTTCGCTGGCCGTCGTAAACGCCTTTTTTGAAAAACAAAAACTCCTAGATCCGCGTTTATAAATGTTTAACGTAATATTTCACCTACTCCGTGCACTTATCAAGGTTCACACGTGGAGGACAATATGGCGATTAATTAGGTAGGGTACGCTAATGATCTAGGCGAAATAGACACGCATGGTATGGTTTCGAACAATCGATTATCATTAGCTCGCCAACGTAATTACGCGTAGAACCGCGATACTTTATTTTTCGCGATACTTTATTTTTCGCGATTTCAAAGAACGCCGACCAAATGCCATTCCCAAACGTTCTTTCGCTTCATATCGCCGTTAAAAACGTAACAAACGTCTATATTTGTCTATCGAACAATATTATTCGATAACGACGTTTTAATACAAACACCGGTTAGGCTGTGTATATCGTTCTAATATGAGTAAATTGGGGAATTTTTTTTTGAAATTCCATTAAGGAATAACGTTTTTCGTTGTTTATACGTAAAACTCACGTTCCGTTCGTTTCGGTAAAGCCGTTTCGTTTCGAAAGTTCGATTTTTTTAGATTTTTTTTTTTTTTATTCGCCTCGATTAAAGCATTAGTAGTTGTCTTTGTTCGGCACAACAATAATCACCTCCGGCGATCAAACGCGCCATGTGCAACCAACCGTTGTTGCGTTTTGTGATCGGCGTAAGGTGAATGACCTTTCGTGAAATATATCGCAATTTCAATTGTCGGGAAGTCGAATTAATTTTTTTTTTTTTATTATTTCTAATTAAATTGCGACGGGCGTCGTTTTGCTTTAATACGCAATTTCCCACATATTAGTGTCCAAGGGGTTACGGGCACGGGGTTGACGACCCACACCAATGCCATACCGCACGCTGGACAACGTCGCACGGGTGAGAAACGTCGTCAATTTCGATTTATTTCGACTACGGCTAACGACTTACTTTCGTTGTACGTACGACATTAAGGTTAATTTACTCGTCGAACGGGTCGCTTTTATTTCGTCAATCGGTTACGTTAGTTACATTCGAAACGTTCGCGGCAACGTTAACACTTCGGCAAGTGACGATTTTGTCAGTAGCGATTTTTTTTCGTTTGTTGGTCGTATATACATTTCGCGAGCGTTCGTTTTGCAGCCAGCAGAATCGAGAGAGAATGTGCCAACAGACATTACGTATTCGAGAGACACACTAGGAAGAAACTGAAGCTGTCGCCCAACGACTACAAGGAAATGATAGCGGCCAACCGGACGGACTGCGAGGACAAATGTTTGAACGAATTCACGTTCGTTTGCCGGTCGGTCACGTACGACGCGGCGTCCAAAACGTGCTGGCTGAGCAGGTTTACCAGACGATCGCATCCGGAACTGCTCGAAGAGGACCCCAGTTCGGATTATTTAGAAAACACTTGTCTGAACGGTGAGCGCGGTCACGGGGCTTAATCGGGCCAACGAGCGCAAACGTAACCGAATGTTTGTGTTCGCAGTGGAGAGACGTTGCGACGGGCCCGTCATATTCGTCAAGGAGGAGAACAAGCGGCTGGGAGGGCCGTTCGAAGTGGACATATTCGCGAACCTCTCGTTGATCGAATGCCAGGCGCAATGTTTACGAGCCGAAAAGTAAGCGACGGAAATATCGGCGAATAGTAGGCTACGTTTTTTTTGTTTTTGGCGAAAATTTTCCGTAATTTTCGGCTCGTGACGTAGGTCGGAACGCAGTTGGTGGTAAAAAGTTGAAAACATTCGGCCTTTTTCCGCGCTAAGCAATATTTTTTACGCAAACGAATACGTCGTATTTCAACCTTAAATTACTTCAAACTATATTCGTCGAAAATTTTACGAATACAAAATTTCGAAATGAATACCGCGCTTGGGCGTTTTTAATTATAAAAATCGATACGGATGGCGTTCTTCGCCGTTTAACGTGTATCGCGTCGTTTAATAATGATACAAAAATGTGAAAGCAATAAAGAAAAGGCGTTTCGGTAATAAATTTCGTTTCGACGAAACGATTATTTCGGAAAAATCCGCCTTTGTAAACGAAATGTGCGCCCGGGTTGAAACGAATTGTTACTCTCGTACGATCGATTACTACCGAAACCCTAGTGTTCGAATCGTTCGAAAATTACGAGGAAACGTTTCGATATTTTTCACTCGTATGTTTAGGTACTTTTGTCGATCGGTCGAATACGACGAGCAAATCCGACGGTGCATTATATTCGAGGAGGACTCGATGTCGCAAAAAGACGATCTGCGGGTGAGCAGCAGTCCCACGCACGACCTGTACGACCTGGTTTGTCTGGACAACCGTAAGTGTTTCAAACGTGTTAACTAACGTACCCTCCCCCCATCTGTCATTATTACGGATCAGAACCGAGCCGACCGTCACATTGGAGAGCTCCCGGGATAAGTTCGACATTATTATTTCGAAAAAAAAACCGGCGGACCCGGTCCACCGTTATTGTCGGGAAAAAAGCGAATACATAAAAATGACGACGCGTTATTCACGTTCGATTGTTCTAACGATGGGGACGGAATACGATAGAAAAACGGGGGTGGGGAAAGAGAAACGAGAAAATATTCGCTCGGTGGTCGATGTTCCCCTAGTCCCCCTCGCGGCACGGTTCTGGTCCGCGGCTCGTCCGTATTCACCAATCACTCGTCCCAAAAGTGTGTGCGCAAATCTCTAACGAAATATCAGGTGGCGATTTGCTTACAGCCAAGGGCAACGAGTTCTCGGACAACACGCTGACGTCGCACCTGTTCGCGGACGGACGCAGACCGGACACGGCGTTCCAACGGTACCGGAACAGCCGGCTGGGCGGCGAGTTTCATTCGGAAATCACGGGACGGTCGCTGAGCGAGTGTCTGGACGAGTGTTTGCGGCAGGTGAGCTTCCAGTGCCGGTCGGCCGTCTACAGCGAACGATTCCGGATATGCAGACTGAGCCGGTTCAACCAGCGGGACGGTCACCGGGTCATCTACGACGCCGATTACGATTACTACGAAAATCTGATGAGTAAGCGGTCGTTCATCCGTAATCATAACACGTACGGGTCGTCACACATCCCTAGACAAACCCTCCCTCCCCCCGGCCGGTTGGTCACCCCGAGCACAACTAGGAAGACAACTGCGCGAGAGACTCGCGGCACGATTAATTCAACGAACGCGCGAGCGACGCATACACGGACATATATATATATATATATATATACCTACGATAATCGTTACGATCGAACGTAAATAGGTTTTCCGGAATTATCAATATACGCGTTTTTTAAACGGTTTTTTCTATTTTTGCGTAAAACACCGTTTCCCCCACGTTAATTATCGGCGTTCCGGTTGGACAATTAATAAACCTAAACGGTTTTGTCCGGGACATGCGCGATTATCTAAGCGTTTTTTTTAATTTTCGCGTCGGAAATTCGAAACTATATCGTATTTCGAAAAAAATTTTAGAACGTTTATAACGTACAGCCGTCATTTCTAAACATATTGCCGATACAGACTTAACACGATATAATATTCGATTGTATTTTTCGATCTACACAATTGTGTCCCGCGAAATAATATAAATCGACCTTCGTTAAAACGCGTCTATATTTATTTATTATATTCGTCGCTTTCGTTAGTTACAAAACACGAGTATTTAAAACAAACGCTATCGTGTTAAAAATAAATTCTCGTCGTGCCATTTTATTAGAAACAATACGACCGTTAAATTCTAACTTATTAGGGCCGACGAAATCGCTTTTTACGAAAAGGTATTCGATGTAGACGTCGTTTGTAAAACCGTTATTTCTAGATGGAGGCGCGACTATACCGCCGTTCACAAGACCCGATCCGTTGGGGCAAGGATCGAACTTCCTGGGTAACGGAAAACCGCCTTATCCGACACCGGGCAAACCCATTGGTGAGTTCGACAATCGCGGTGGCAAAACGTAAGAGTAGGGGAAACAATATTAAAAAAATCGTATAATCGCGTCAATAGGCGGAGGCTTCGGCGGCGTGTACGGCGGAGGATCGTATCCCGGTTATTCGAGCACGTCCGGAAGTGGAATAGGCAGCAGCGTTAGTTCCAGCATAGGACCGTACCCGAGTGAAGCTTCGTCGGGAGGGTATTGGGGTCACGTCGGCGGCCACGGGGCGGACATACCGCCGTTTCTGGGACAAGGAGCCGGTGGCAATAGTTTCGGGTTCGGGTCCACGCCGTCCATCGTCGGATCTTCGATACCGCCGTACACCCCGTCGGCCATACCGGGCGGACTACCGCCGATCGGGGGGCCTCCCCTAGGACCGTCACTACTGCCGGGCTATTATAATGGCGGCGGCGTCGGCGGCGGGATAGACGGTAACAGACCGTTCAGCATACGATGCGACGACAACGAGGGTTTCAAACAAGTAAACGGCAACGCTCGTCGAGCGAACGATTCGATTAACGCCGCGCGTTCCTAAATCGACCGTCCCCGTTTACAGATGGGCGTGCGCATGCGAATGGCCAGAGGATTGATTAAGCGTTTCATCACTGCGCCTACGCTGTCACATTGCGAACGCGAATGCATGATGGCCAGGGACTTCAACTGCCGATCGTTCAATTACAGGCGAGTGTAACCGAACGCGCGACGCGTTTTATGAAATTGGTTTCGTCGATTCCCGATTGTTGTCCGACTTGTGTATAATATGTATATATATATATATATATAAACTCGCGTAATCGGAAAAAAAACCGAACTAGATAGAATTCGGGGAGGGGGACCGTCGGACCGTAGCGCGACCGACAACAGTTTCGTGAACAAGTAAAACGAATTTTTTCTTTCGTAGAACGGCGCCGTACGGGACGCAGAGAGAAAACTGCGAGCTGAGCGACCAGGAAACGCGATTCGTCGACATGAGCAACCCGGCGTTCTTCGAGAACGCGCCGGAATACGATTTTTACGAAAAGTCCGCCATCGGCGGCCGGATGAGCCAAGAGTGCCTGGACGGTGCGTATATATAATTTTATCGACACGACACCGCGTTCGAGAACTACTCGTCTCTTACCCACTTGGCACCCGACCACTACAATAATCGTCCGGTATCCTAACGTAAGCTCGTCGTTGATTATTAAGTGTGCCGGTACGAAATCGATTAATGTGGGGTCCCCGCGAATCGATTAAGGACGTTACGTGTATTTATAGTAACTTGATTGGGCGAAAATTCGAAACAAACGCGAATACGCTTACGGCTTATCGTCTTGATTAATGAACAGCGGTCTCAACCGTCAACCTGGTGATAACACACCATTAACGAGCCAGCGACGGTCGTCGAGATTATAATTCTTTATATTCTGGTAAACGCGATACGGGTCCCGTCGTCGTCGTCACAAACCCTCGGTCGAATAAACTTATAGACGCGGCGTTTAAAACGTAAAAACCAAAAAGAACCGTCATTACCTCCGCGTAATTTGCAGTTAGCCAAGTGTGCAGCGAAGACGGAATGGAATTCACGTTACGCACGCCGGAAGGATTTTTAGGACGAATATACACGCACGGGTTTTACGACAGATGTTTCTACAGAGGGAACGGCGGCACCGCGAACGTTCTACGCATCAGCGGCGCGCAGGGATATCCAGATTGTGGAACGCAACGGGTAAACAAACACGCGATATTCGCGTTTCGATTCGATTTCACGTTTCGGTCACGGAATCGTATCTCGTTCTGAGAACGTTGCGAGTGGTAGTGGAGTGGGGGGGAGGGGGAGGGCGACGGATGGGTCAGTCGGTGGTCACAGTAGAAAAGACCGCTTAATACGGTTCTCGTAGGTAGCACGGTCCGCGAGAGATAATTAATCGGGTTCATTATTCTCTCGGGTATTTGTGAAACTAAAATACTAAAAGCTAAAAATAAAAACTCGCGGGTATTTTACGGTTGTACATATTCGTTCGTTTCCGTGGTCAACCAATCGCGTTTTTATGTCCGGTCCAGTACGGAGATACGATGACCAACATCGTAGTGGTGCAGTTCAGCGATTACGTGCAGACCAGCCGGGACAAGCGGTACAACCTGACGTGTTTATTTCGAGGCCCAGGGGAGGCTGTCGTCACTTCGAGTTACATGACCGCCAAGTAAGCGCTACTGGTCCGTCCGCCATATCCCGAGGTCCGGCCGGAGGGATCGCGGGCTCGTAGTACCTAACCAAAACCGATCGGCCGTGCCCCGTTAATCGATTTCCGTTTCGTCGCGGTTCGCAGTTCCGGAAGCCCGATTCCCATCGAATACCTGCCGGCCGAGAATTCGCTCAGCTCGCGCGTGCGGCTGATGATATTGTTCCAGGGACGACCCACGCAATCGATCGCCGTCGGCGACCCGTTGACGTTCCGGTTGGAAGCGCAAGACGGATACAATTACGCGAGCGACATATTCGCCACGAACGTCGTGGCCAGGGATCCGTATAGCGGCAGGAGCGTCCAGTTGATAGATCGTTACGGGTACGTATCACCGACGATAGAAACAAATTATCCACCACGCCTTCGACGAACTAAAAACACGGCGGGTTTCAGCGATACGTAAACGAAACGCCGTTTTTTTTCGTCGTAGTAGTTGACATTCGACGAATTTATTTCGGAATTTTTTCGTATTAATCGACTCTAGTTTAACACGTTCCGTGTTACGAGCGACGCATTGTTTTCGAAAATTTTTCCGACTTGATAGAAATTGGATAATAAACTGTAGCCACTTACCAACGATCATCGGCGTTCCTTAAAAATTTAGAACAATTTGTAATTTCGAGTTCGTATAAAAAAGTGTCTACTCGATATATTCGTATTTCACGAAAACGAACGTTTATAAAAAAAATGTTCGGCAAGCACCGTTTCCGAGGAACGTCGCTCCGATCGGTTTACGACTTAATTATGATAGTTTTTTTGGTGTTTTTTTTTTTATTTTTCATATGTGCCCGGAACAGATTAGTTATAACTTTCGCGTTTTTTTTTTCTACGTTGGCTTAATACGGGATAAAGTGTTTTTACGCTTCAATTAAAATTACTTCTGTATTTTTGCGAATGTTCTTATTGCATAAACGACGAGCGTCGCGACAACGAATTGTATATTTTAATAAAGTTAAAAAAACTGAGGATTTCGTAATACAGGCGGTAATTATTCGTCATACGCTTCGACATTTTCAGATGTCCAGTGGATAATGTCGTATTTCCCGGTTTGGATAAGGCCAGAGAGGGTGACGGTCTCGAAGCGAGATTTAACGCTTTCAAGATCCCAGAGTCGAACTTCTTGGTGTTTGAAGCCACCGTGAGGACGTGTCGCGACGGATGTCAACCGGTAATTATAATTCGTACGGTATTATTGTATTTAGAACTAGTCCAAAGGTTGGAACCGTTGCCCAAATTAATGGCCTCGCAACGTTTCGATAAAATATAATAATAAAACGATTACGTGAAAAACAAACGACGAGTGCAGAATTATGATAATCGTAATAGAAACGCTTAACATCCATTCGTTGGTCCACGAAAAAGTCGGTAATTAAACGGCACGTTTATTCGACCGAATAAATCTTTCGAAGGATGATTTTAGTTCGAGGTTACAATACGTTTTATAAGCGTATACTTATACATATTACGTTTCGAATTCGGGATTGAAATAAGCGTAAACTTCGCGTATAACTTAAGAGCGAACGCACGGGCCGTCGCGTTCGACCGACGCCGTTGAATGGACGTGGCGTGCGTCCGTCGTCGCGTTCCGGTAGCGATTTTCGAGAAAACCTACACGGGATTATCGTTTATTATTAAACGGCGAACGCGTGTCGTCGTAATTTCGCAGGCGTATTGTACGTTGCACGCGGGCAGAACGGAACCGTCGTTGGGCAGACGTCGAAGGGCCGTGAACGGTGGCGGTAGCGGCGACACGCCAGACGGTAAAAACCAGACGGTCGCGACGGAACGTCCGGTCGCGGAAACGGCGGCGGTACCCGCGGACGAGGAAAAAGTGCGACAAGTCATCGAGGTACTGAAAAACGAAACGTCTCCTCCTCGCCCGCTGAGGACGGCGTAGTAATTTACTCATCACTCCCAACCCCGCGCTCCGGCCGTTTTTCAGGTATGGGAAAGCCGGTACGACATGCCGGCCGAACAATTGCTGTCCGAACCGGCGCCGCAGAGTATTTGTCTGACGAACCGGGAGTATTACGGCATGGTGTTTTCGTTGTTCATGTTTTTGGTCCTACTCATCACCGTGTCCATGTCCGCGGGAATTTACTACAAGTGAGTGCCGGTAGTTCCCCCGGTGTGGTGTTTCCCGGTAGCTGTCCCCCGCATTTCGAATTTAACGTCCACCGTTCTCTTATGCGCGCGACCGGCGCGTCCAAAAACCGTCGCCACTGGGACCCGGCTCACGTTCGACAATCGCAGTCCATCCATGTCGGGGTCGTGCGGTCGAACGTGACGGCGCTTTTTCGTTTGTTTGCAGACGTTATTGGCTACTAACGGCCAAAACGGAGATGGCCAACAATTCCGGTTTGAGCGACATGGCGAGCCACCGTAGCGGATCCTCGGGGCGGATGTCGTTCTCGAGTCGCAGTTTCTTCTCCAACATGTCGTTCGGCAAACGCAAACCGTTCCTCAACATAAGGTAACGTTTTCGTAAATTATTTACGGGCTCCCCGAGGCGGCGTCTCGGAAAATCGTTTTTCCGTCGGACGATGTTTTTCGAGTGTACCACGAATCGCAACAGGTTTTCGTTTCCAAACGGTACGTTTGAATGGCTAACAGAAACGTCGGCGACTTTAAGCGAAATAAGAGAGCGTACGACTTAGCCGAGAGAATACGGGCCAAGCGTCCGGCGATTTGTTCGTAGATGTTAAATACGCGTAAAACGACGGTGTTGTTTCGAACGAAAACGTTGTGGACCACTGTCGATAGTGATTCTCACCCGTGCCACCGACAAATTTCCAGGGCTCCAACGGCCGTATCGTCGGTAGAGACGGGATCGACGAATCCGACCGCGATCATTGTGGGCGGTGTCGGCGGTGGCGTCAAAGGGTTCGAAGACCCGAGCGAGCCCATCTACACGGACCCGTCGCTGTTCGAACGGTCCAGGAGCCTACGTAGCATCGCAGTCTCCACGGCGGGTCGAAACGTATTCAAAAACGATTCGTTCTGTCACTGACGACGCGCCTGCTTCTTGGCGCAGCAAATCGACACAACAACAAGCGGGGCCCCTTGCGCAAACATCACGCGAGACGGCAGCTCCGATACGTTTCGTCCCATAATTTAATTATTAACAAAAGTAGAAACGAGAAATTCCACATATTCGTACGTTTTATTTAGACGCGACACATTAGTACCGACGATACCGTTACCCGGTGTTTCGTTTTTATATTTCGACGCGTCGAAAACGTTTCAATTGAACGTCCCCGAACGTTCGCCCGTAAATTCAAAAACTATTTTTAACCCGACGCACTCAACAGTTTTCTTCTTAACCTATCGAATATTTGTAATATTGTATACGTTTTCCGTTAACGTTATAAATATATATATATATAATAATTAGGTTTTATTTTGAGGATGTTTTCGCACGCGTTAGGTTAAATACCAAACACGATTACCGACAATATTTCGTTTTTTAGTTTATACGACATTACACAGTATGAGGGGTGAAGGTTTCCCGCGCGGTCGGAATGTTTTCGAAAATTCGCCGATTCGCGATCACGTTCGGTTTATTCGTTTCGAAAAAGGTAGATTCCATTCTTCGTAGCGCGGTATATTTAATACATAAAGAACCCGATAAGGATACAGCACGCGTTCAATAAAAACGTATTACTATTAAACACGTTCGGCTTAAACGATAATGTATTATTAACGTCGCGCGTGTTCGTAGTCCGTTTTTGTTTACGCAAATTCGTAATTTTCACCATTAGTTCGTACTATAAATTATATTATTTTTAGTTTCGTCCATATCGAGTACGTTACAATGAAGAGCGCACCGTGTACCCATTTTTACATAAAATCGTTTGGCGAACGCATTTGCACAACGGTTTCGTTATGCGCGTTTTCCGTTCGTTTTTACCGCGACGTCGCGTTTTTAACAAAATGTTCAAAATCGTACGTTCCATATTCGTTTATACATTTCCATAAACCGCCACGTATACTACACGACTGCTCCTCACTGAAACACTCGGACGTTACTATACGATATCGTATTATTTTTTTTTTATCTAACGTAATTATTATTGTAGTTTATTGTAGCAACAACTATCAACCTATTTTTACTATTATCATTTATTTATCGTAGCTTATATTCATTTTATTATTACGTTACATAATTATGATTAGTAAACCGTCACCGTTATCAATGTCAATAAACTATATCATTGAAAACAACACATCGAGTACATGTATGGTGTAGAAATCCCACTTATTGGATGATATCTGAAAATAAAAAAATCCGTGCCGACTTTGACGGTGGAAATAGTGTATATCAAAACGACCGTCGCTAAAGCGACAATTGTGACGTAGTCGACGACGATGAGAAAACACCGCGTACGCTACGACTAAAAATTAACGGAATTTCGTAAATATGGCGAGTTGTCGTTCGCGCGCAACGGATCCGAAGAAGATCCGAAAACCATTGAACGGAAAACGTTTCGAAATATTATCGGACGAGACTTTAAAACCGGCCAAAACTAAAAAGACGTATTAAAACCAAGCGTGACGACCGTGAGGCAACAAACGTCGAGGAAATATATCGCGACAAATTGTACAAACAAAATCGCCGTAAACGCGTGTTTCGCCACAAATTTACTTAATCGGGCAAGCTCGGGAGGTTTTACATTACGCGAAAGTCTTCTCCGTTCTCGTTGATATTAGAAACAAATTTCGAAACGAAGCGTATCGAATCCGATTGTGATTGTAACTTTGGACTACTGAGCTCGAGGTTCGAAAGAAGCTAATAATTGAAACGCAACGCCGTAATAAATACGAATTTGTATGAAATAAATTTCGAAAGCGTTTAAAAATCAAATGTTAAACGTTTACGTAAAAGTTCGACGCGACGAAAATATTTATTCAACGTACGTTAATAACATCACCTAACTTAGATGATTCGTATTGTAGGAGGAGAAACGTAGAGATATTAAAGTATCGATAAATATATCCGAACGCGCGCGAGATATTTAATAAAACACGAAATAGGTTAAACGGTTTGAAACAAAATCGCGGCGTACAACGAAAGTTTAGGAACCGCGGACGTAAATCGTTTAGTCGACGCAGCTAAACGGTCCAGTTTTCACGTTCGCTCGTTCGAATTGCGTACGCGCGTGTTTCTTCCGCGGACATTCGCTAGACGTATCGTCGGCTGGTAAACCGATCGTTAGCCCGGCACGTTCTTCGGCGTCCTCAGGCACCACGGGACGCGTCTCCGACGACGATAGGGCTATAAAAATATTGCGGAAAAAACGGAGAAGAACGCGCGGTTTCTTCGGGTTTTATTGCCGAATCGCCGACACGCGTGTCCCAGTACGGGCCGGTGGGCTAGTTAAGTAAATAACGATTCGGAACATTTTCGTTTATTACGTCACGCGAACGGGCGCGACGTTAGAGGGTTTATTACGCGAGAAACACACATCGGTCGGCGTAAGTAAAACTTGCGTACCGTATTTTCGGGCTGAATAACAACGGCGTTAGGTTATTCGGCCGCCCGTATAAAAACGCGGAATGAGAAAACGTTTACACGAACGTCCCGGGTAGTTGGGCGGATAGAAGGTACGTACTATGCGTACTAAACAAACTCTCGCGGTGAATTTAGAAGAACGACACTTTGTCAATTTCGTTGAAACCGGTGTGGTAACCGCCGAAGCGCACCATAAACTTGTTGTTCACCTCGTAGTGGATGCGGCTTTTGTTCTTTCTGACGAAGAAATGATGGTTGGTGCCGTGCGAAGCCGTGCAGTACACTCCTTCCGAATACAAATTGATCGTCCCGACGGTGGACGACGCCCGGATTTCGTATTTCACGGACCCTTCTTTTATCACCCTGTATACAGATACACACGCACACAAGCGAGTTTATATATATATATTTAGAACTAATTTGTCACGGGAGGAAACGGTTTGTTTTGTACTCAAAAGGTAAACGGAAATGTTATCGTTACGTTTTTCGCAAATATAAAATTCGCGCTAACGACAGTTACGTTTCCGTTTATATTTTTACGAAAGAAAACGCCGAAACGATCCTCGGTCGACGCGAACCTAACACTGAACAACGTGTGGAAACGATCGAACGGCCGCGAAACGCGAACGATGTGTGGGCAGGCGCCGGAGATTAATAATCGAACAAGTGTTCCAAGTTTCCATTCGGCGCTCTGGATAGGCAATTTTTCGACGGCCGCGCGCTGTTGTGGACGCAGTGGCCCGTCGGTTCGTGCGAGCGAACGGCGCGTTAATAATATAATCAATACCGGCGAAGTACGTACGTTGTTATTATTATTACGATCGTTCTATTGAATTCGTTAAATATTCGAGCGGTCGACCGTTTCTCATAAGTTCGCTAAACAAAACGGGGACGTGCAAATCGCGCAACAATTACCGTCTCTCAACGGAATCCGAACGGAAAACCCCGAAAACGTTATGGACACCCGATAAACTATTCGGGTACCGAAAAGATTAAATTTCGTCGATTCGGGAACGCGACAAATTACGCGATTTCGGAACGCGCGAACGCGTTCGAAAGTTGTGGCTAGTTTCCTTTTTACCGGGCGAACCACTTGTGACAAAATCGAACAATCGACCATCCAGCGCCCGTCCGTTTAGGCAGACTGTCGTCACTGTTTGTCGTTGCGAAGCGAATACGTACGGCAATGTTCGTGTTTCTGCTCGCGAACGTTTTAACCAAACACCGACAATTATTGACAAATTATTCCGGCGAAACGTACTCGAATTACGTCTCCGATCGGGGCGAATCGACCGAAATAACTCGACGACGAAACTACGGTGGGCAGTAGGGGGGGGACACTAGCCGTGAAATCCACGCCGAGATGATCGTTATCGTTACGAGACCGACGTATGAAACAAGTTCGGTTACGAGACGACACGCGTTCACTGTCGCGTGGACGGCAAAGCCGAGAGAAAACACGACGACCCGGCGGTGTCCGCCCGAGTAGCCCCGGGGTAGGTTAGGACGGCGTCTGTTTCACCCACCTGACGAACCCGTGAACGTTTTCTTGGACGATGACCACGTTGTATAGCTTCCATTCCGTACTGGCCTTGCACACTTTGCTCTTGATGTCCGACAACAAGTCGTTGCACACGTTCACGTACATTTCCCCGTGCCGGCAGTCCTTGTACAGTATGTCCAACGTGATGTCACGTTCGATGCGCATGAAGTTCTCCGAGAAGTTCGTCCGCACGCCCGCCTCGTCCACGAGATACACAAGCGGGCAGTTGGCCGCCTTAAAATGGATGCCGTTCGACCGAATTTTCGCCAACCTTTCGACAACGACGTTACGTGAACAGTCTTAGATACCGTTTCGGAAACGTTTTCGAACACTTGTAAACGCGTAGTAACGTGTAACGAAACGTCGGGCGAGCGTTCAATTAACCGCGGAACAAGTGAACAAACGCGTCGCCGGAAAAACGTACACGTTTCGCTCGAAACTCGCGATCGTTTTTCATTCGATGGAAGAAGGACGCGACACTTGGCCAGCCACCGCGTCCCGAAAACGGTTAGGAACCCGCGAATTTCGAATATTTCGTTTCGACGACTACTATACGGCGGAACGCGAATATTTCGCTAATTCGAATGCGTTCGATTTATTAGTATTAATAGCGCGCCGTGTTCTTCTCGCCCGACTATTCGATACTATCTGCGCGTCCTATTCGCTTCGTTACAATCACTATTACGCGTGCCGCGGCCGTTGTGTTATCGACATAAAATATCTAACTTGTGATTCCCGAAACGCATGTCGTTCACTTGTACGTTTACGATGTCGTCTTTGTGGTACATAAATCCCACGGGATGCATAATCGCCGAAATGTTCCCGTTCGAATTCACCGCCGCCACGGCATTCGCCTGCGCAACATTCGCCATAACCGAGTCATACAGCGCGACATAAATATATATATATATTTATTTATTTATATACGCCGTTGCGCGAAGAATAAAAAATAATTTAACGTTGAAACGTACGAAACGAAAAACTCGTAAATGACTATGAAATTGCGAACGATAGCCGTATGATACGGGACAACGTTCAATAAATGTATAACGTCGCGATCATATTAATATTCGTATAACCTCCCCAATTCCAATTTCGCATTCGCGCGTATTATAAATCGAAAATCGTATTCGTTAATTAAGAAACTGTCGGGGAAATTTTCGTGATTACTAATAACACCGGTGGCCCTCGATCGGTCATCCACGAACCGCCGGAGGGTACGCGGGAACTTTGCAGAATTTTTAAAATACTCTACGATAAGCTTTGTACTATCAAGCCATGATCGATTCCGGAGAAAAATTTCCTACGTAGCGCTCTGTTCGCAGACATCCCCCGGGATTCCTCCCCGTGATCGTGCGTCCTTGTTCCTCGTGCCCCGAGCCCTTCCAGCCTTCGCCATCCACGACGCGATAATCCGTTTTCGCTGCCCAATCTCCTTCTGTTGTCGGACGAAATCCGTTCTCGTCCCGTTCCGTTACACGCGATTCTCTGTTCCGCTTCACGCACCCCTCCGTTCGTCCGTTAATCTCTAGAAATTCGCCTATCCTGTCCGATCGGGTTTTATCTCGTTTTTGTCGAGAACGGGAATCGTAAATTCTAATCGCGTCTCGTGACGAATAAACAAACGGACAACCCATCGGCGCGTAAATCGTTTTCGTTCGGTAAGTATACGTCTTAGAATAGTTAATAACTGTGTACGATAAATGTACGCCGCGTTACCGTTCGATTGACTACTCTGATGGACCCGTCGAGCGTCAAGTCTACGTTGATCCCATTTGTGAATTGAAACGATATGGTACCCTGTTCGGTAGTTTTGACGATGTCGCCGCAGTGACTGTTTTCCAATTTCTGAAACACACAAAACTGTACTTAACCCGGTGGCAGGGAAGCGGGGGGGAGGAGAGAGAGACGGCGCCGGTCGCTTACTATTGTTGCCGTCATTACACATAAACACACACGTCAATTCGTACACGTCCGACGGGTTTAATAACAACGAATATGTACGGACAATCTAGAGAACGGTCACGAAACGATTTTACTGTGCGTCATTATTCGCCGCGAGAATAAACACGACGCGTAACTACAACGATCCGTCACCGTCCGACGATATCGTTTGCCCGTTGTGACGACCGGAAAACATATATTTCGGTGCGCTCGAAATCGTATCGAACAATACCGGATCGGTGGGTCAGTATTTTTTTTCGGAGGATACGTTTCGTATTATTTCGCCGAGCTCGTCAATGCGATAATAGGCGGACTACGTTAGTCGCGCTCGTATTACGGTATAAAGAAAAACGTCGGTAATATAATTACGAGTTTCGACGCATGCTGACGAAGAGAATTGGGGAGGGGAAGGAACATGAAGAACTTTTAGGGACGCGTACGGGTTTCGCTTTCTGAAATTGATTAAACCTTACCCGGCCCCCGCCGTATTTATACCGTTACCGGCCGCTGGTCTAAATAAATAAATAGTCCGAACATTTTTCTACGACCCGATTGTTTACCGGAACAAGCGCTGAAAACACAAAAACGGAGGCGCGACGGAGCCGTTTTCGTTTACGAATTCACGTCGTAAATAATATAATAATTGGACGACCCGTGCACAGTCCAAATAAACGTACCGACGATTTTCGCGCGCGTTTAATAAATACGATCGGTATTTAGTAAGAGTCGGAGGGCAGAACGAGGAGAATTTAAATTCGCTTTTTTATCCGTCCGTAGGCGAACGCCGACGTAAAAAAAAAAACGTTTTTCGCCAAAAAAAGTTGTTTATATTTTCATCGCGAACGCTTTTATTCGTAAAGAAAAAACCGGTCCGTCGATCATTAGCAGAACGTCTTTCCAATAGGAACTCGTATCCAATCGCGCGAGAGCAAATTGACGGAGAACCTATTCAAATTGTCCGCCTATACGTTTCGGGCGCCGTATTGTTTTCGCGTTTATAATCTAAAATTCCGTTACAGGCCGCGTTTTACATTTCAAACGTAAAAATCGTCCGCCGATTCGATCGAAAGTGCGTTTCGAACGCGACGATTCGGGAAAATTCGACACGCATTTCGGAAGACCACCCGGAACGAGATCGCGACCAATTATAAAATCGGACACGACGATTATTTCGTTAGTTGTCGTTCGAAAAGTAATTCGTCGGAGCTAAACAACGGTAACGACCGCTAATTTTCCCTACAAAGAGGAAACAACGAAATTACTCGGAGAAATGGAAGTTTCCCATAACCTAACGTACGTAAAAAATCGTCGACGTTCGCGGGACGTGTTTTGCGCGCGAAATTCGTCGCGTTCTCCAATGGGAAAACCGGCGCCGGTGTTTCGCCCGCAAATCCCCCCCCCCGTCCCGAATTCACTATACGTAACACCGTCGACCGTCGTTGGTCGCGTTGTAAACGTCCGCGCGGACCGGACGACTACTCATTTAATCGGATAAACACGCGCGGACGACTTGACGAATCTAAATCGGGAAAATCGTCGCCGCCGCAGGTAACCACAACCGGTGTAACCGCGACTGCGTCGACGCGTTCCGCGCGCCGGCCTGGTCACGGTCGACGGTGGAACGCGCGCGTCACACTCGTCCGCGTTGATCATTCCGTACACGCGCGCTTTTTACGCAACAGTCACCGGCCGAACACGCGCGTGTCTGCGTTTCGCGACCATATTTGGCCGCGGATTCGCGTCGGGCACGCGCGCGTCTTTTACTCGCGCGCGTGCGTGCACGTCGTCCGCGACCACGCTGGTCGAACGGTCGGCTATCGAAGCCGGTCCGGTGCGAAAACGAGCCGCGTCGGTGGCCGACGACGAATCGTCCAATCCAATCTCGGCTGCGGACGCGTACCGGACGCCGAGTCACTCACCGTGGTCGGTAATAATCGATTACGAATACCCAGCCGATCGTACGCGTAGCCATATCGTTGACGAATTCAAACGCCCAACGGGTATTCCTTCGTTCGTAATTTCGATTTCTCTTTGTCGGTTATAGTCCGAGCTTTTCGATTTTTCCAACGTCTTAAACGAACCAAGTCATTGCGCAGATGTTAAACGTAAACAACCGAGGGCGATTTTCGACAACACCGCCAAACGTCGTAACCACGAGTGGGACCGCCGGTTTCGTGGCCCACACACGAATTACTTCGATTACTCTATTCCTCCTCCCACCCGTTCAATAAACGAAGTACGGAAGTTGTGTAGGCGTTGCGTACTTGAACGTCGTTTTCCCGGTTGGGAATTTAGCGGCCGTGTTCGCTTTACTGTAGACGAAGCCTAATGGGAATATATACCGAAATTTTTCTAATAAAAAATATATCGAAAACGTCGGGAATAATTGACGAAAAACATTTTTACGTAAGCTCCGTAGAAACGACTGCGTTTCGTCATCGGTACGGAAAACGTAAATTCCCCCGAACGTTAGTCGAAACTAAACCGAAGTAAAAAACGACCGGAATTCCATTAATTGTCTTCGCCGTCGTTCGCGTGTGTGTCCTAAAATTACCGCACGAAAAACTACGTGGGTCGATCATTCGATCGGATTTGTCTGGAAAACGCGTAAATTGGCCGGCCTCCGTGACTCGGAAAACGAGTACGGGCGTAACAGCGTCCACGCGCACGATCGCCACCGGGAGGGAGTAAACGAATTGACCGTACTACTTACATGGAAGTGCGCGACCTATGTACGCGTGAAAAACGAAATTCCCGGCCAAATATTAACGAAAATTTGTAATTAAAAAACCGTGTTTGTCGTGTTCGATATAAGACGGCTCTCGGAATCGTTGTCGTCGTGTCGTCCGTGTCATCTCTCACTGGGGGACGCTTCGCTACCTCCGGTTTTCGAAGTCTCGCATTCGTTTAGCGTTCAACTTGGCCCTAGCCTCGACTAATTTGTTCGACCCCGGGCCCCGACCACGGCACACCCTAGGCGCCGCCGCCGCCGCGCGTCTGTTGTTGTTTTCGGTCGTGGCTTGTTGAGGAGGCGGCGGCAGGGACCGAACGTTGGAACAAACCGGCGGAACAACCGGCGGCGAACGTTGCCGTTCCGAGTAGGCCCGCGGCTCGTTGACGAACCTCTCCAGTTCTTCGTCGTCGTCGAGGGTCACGTTGAACAGTTTGAATCGGAAATTCTGGATCTCGCGCAAGATGTTCCGCTCCAGTTGCGGGCACACCTCGTGCTCGACAGACTCGGCGTTCGACCAGTACTTGCACAGCTCCAGCATCATGTGGTTCAACAGCTCGGGGCTGATAATTGTCCGGGCCAGGTTGAACGCCGACATCGAACCGCGCATCCTGCTCCGCATATCCAGCCAGTCCGGGTCGTCGTTCGGGTCGGCCAACGCTATCTCGGCCGCCTCCGCTTCAGCCCGTTTCAGTTCCGCCATAGTCGGCTTCTTCGGCGACTGGCCCACCTCCAAATCTTTCACGTCCAACCTTCTCAGTTTGATCAGTTCGTTGGAATCGTCAATCGTTCCCAGCATCTCGATCACCTACGGATCATTAATAATTAAACAGCTCGTCGGCTCGTTCCCGATGCCGGCCATTAGGGCAGGCGTATACGCGCACCTCGGCGCTCAAACCGTCGGCGTCCGCGCCATTGGCGTTCGTACCGGACCGGCCCGTCGCGTTCGTCTCCCGCGGCCGCTTCCACTGCGCCTTTATCTCGCGCTCCTCCTGGCACCCGCCGTACTTGCCCCGATACAGGATCACTTCCGACCATATGGCCAACCGGACTTCCTCGTCGCCGGCCAGCCACTCGTCCTTATACTGCCAGTAACAGTCCGACTCCGCGTAGTTGCACCGGTAGAACAGCATACACCATTCCCGGATCACGGTCGGGAACCACAGCTCGTCGTAGTACCGGCCCAAGCTCCGGAACAGACAGGCGCCCGTCGATTTCGTCACCTTCCACTCGTACGAGTCCTCGAACCGGCCGCGGTTCCGGCACAGCCCTTGGTCCGGGGGCGGGTGCCGTCTGCACACGTGCGCGTTGGCCGACCCGCCGGGTGCCGTCGTCCTCAGCGGCAACAGGCACATGCCGTCGTCCCGTTTCCCGCTGAACGTCAGGTCAGCCGACGACATCATGGCGCCAATGGATTTCTCGGCGGTCGGGGCGACGCGGTGAGAATAGTGTGCCGTCGTTGTTAGAGCGCGCGCCCGCGTCCGCCGGCCGTTTCGGTGTTTGGCTGCTTTTCGTGAAGTTCGCGACACGCGCGCTGCGGAATTTTACTCGGGTAGACGTGTATTGAATGATCGTTCGTAACGCGCACGCGCGCCCGCGAGAGCTAGCGCCGTTGTCAACGGTACGGCCGCCGTTATGGCGACGCCGGCGTTGCCGTCCGTCGACAACGGCTAATCCTCCCGCCGTTGGTAAAACGTTTCGAGAACGCGCGGAATGTACGCGAGCTTCTCGAAATAGCGCTTTTTCGACGGCGCTTTTTCGGATAGGACCCTCCCTTGTCGGTTTTTCGTCGGCGGTTCGCGAACGACGCGTGGTTACTACGGACCGGGCAAGTGGGTCGTGGCGGTTATTTTCGAACTGGGCGTTCCGTGAGGCGTTTACGCGACGGAACGATCATTTACGCAGACACTACCGGCGCGCGTTGTGTCAATAATCGGTGCGCCGTAGGCCGGACCAAATATCGATAACCACGGCGGTAACTCGACCGGTAACGGATTTACGTGAAACTATAATTCGGTTATACCGAACGCGCCGCCGTATGTATGTTGGTAACGTCGTATGGTCGGCAAGTCACTGGCGTACCCCGTATACGTCGAATTCGTTTAATTCTACGCGTCGACGCACGTGAGTATCGGGCGGTGCCGTTTGGTATGGTGTCGCGTGTACCGCCGATCCCGGACGAGAATTTCAGAGTAGCGGAAACGCCGGGGCGTTTCGATTAATTTCGGCGCGTACGTTTAATAATCGTAAGGACGTATCCTATTAACGCGTTCTACGCGTCGCGCGACGAAAATAATGTTTTCGTCCAAAAGTGTTGCTCGCGTTCGGAGTAGTTAAGCGCCACACGTCTCGGCGAAGAGGGTTCGTACGACGGCAGATGGTGTCGCCCCCTTTACACCGTTTTAACGGGCGCGTCAACGTGGGGGAGGGGGAAACAAATTAATTAAACGCTTAAAACCGTCGCCCGCCGCCCGGTAGCGATATTTCAATCGGCCGACCGCGGTTATATAGGAATCGACGCGCGTGTTATTTTTAGCGTCCATGGTGTTAACGTTCGAAATAGTTTATAAAAACGCGGGGGACGGACGTTGTTATAAAACCGTCGTCGACGTTTACGCGTTTGATTTGTCGGCGTCGAAATTATTATCCGCGTACCGTTTTATCGTACCTGACGTACATTTTTCGTATACAAATGGCCCTCCGCCACCCAGTCAAGGTTTATCGTTGTTTCTTTGAAATGTATTTTCGTTACGTACAGGCGCGTCGTGTCTATTAACGAAACCGCGCGACGGTTACCCTACGCCGTCGTCGGATAATTATCGTCCGATATACGACGCTTACGTATAAACCGACGAAAACTGATCGTCGTTGAAAACTCTAGGCGAAATTTGATTACCGGGATATGGCGAAAAATATTGCCGACCGATCGGTTTCGTACATCGTAAAAACGAAGCGGACGGGAGGTGTCGCGACGCGCGCGTACAAAACGAACGTTTCCCGCAAAAGTGTTACCGAATCGTTATCGTCTCTGCACAGAACGTGTGTACTTGTTAAAATCGACGAAATAAACCGTTACGACGGAGTAAAGCGAAACACAGCGATCGTACAAACGCCGATTTAGAATATATATAATCGTTGTCGGGACCCGAGTCGGTCTCGTACGATTCGTAGCGAATTGTGTACGCCTCACGTTACCTACGCGCGGATATTGCAGGATAATGGGTCCTATTCCCCCCCCAAATTCGAGGTCCTAAGTACACGTTTTTCATAAATTACGACACGACCGTGTCGATCCACACCGCCGAGTGGTCGGCGTTCGTACGAACGCGTGCGTGTGTGTACATATATTCGCCAGAGTGAACCACGACCGTACTAACCGTCCCGTGAAAGCAACAACAGCAGCAGCAGCAGCAGCCGCCGACGTCGTCGCGGCGGCGGCGGCGGCGGCGAAGGATTTATTTTTAAATCTCCCGCCTCCGTCTCTCCGTCTAGGCGCGGCCATCGAAAAACGTCGCGAAGCCACTTCGACATCGGGTCGGGCGACAATCGCGCGCGCCGCTTAGGTTCCTCTCAGTGTCGCAGCAGCAGTAGTCCACGCAGTGTACACACCGACAGTAACTATAGTCGTCGATAACCGTTTCCGACTTAACGGCGCGCGTTTACTTTCGTTTTTAACGCGACCGCCGTTGTTCACGTTTCGTTATTGTTACTACTCGATCGGGTTTATTTCGACAATCGTCCACCCCGCTCGGGACCAGTGTAAACGATTGTTTCTCGTCGACGCACGCAATAAACAACGGTACGTAACAGAATAATATTTAATATCGGACACGGGGGGACTTATTTGCCGTCCATACGTTTTCGGACGGTTCAATTAGACGGCGACCCGTACACAAACGGACGGTGTCGCGACCGTTTCATTTCACCCGTCCGCAATCAGGCCCCCCCACGGCTCGTTCGCCGGCTCGACAAAGCCGAAGCCATCTCGTAGTCCCTGTCCACCGACGCGGATCTCGTTATCGAATTTACGCGTTGAACAAGCGGACGGCGACCGTGTGACCAAAGTGTCCCGGGAATCGCGACGATTTTCGTTCGATCGTTTTGAGCGACGAATTTTCGCTTTTCCGCGACCGCGATAACCAATTACCATTCGATCGCGAAATGCGGGATGTTACGACATAATAGACTAACCGGCTGAAGAGGAGGCGAGGAACAGCGGTAACTACAGGTACCTCCTCCTGATTGGTCTTATCCCTTCGAATCGTCACCGTTATTCGTACGAAAATCGTAAAATAATTACGCGCGAGTCCGCCGAAATAATACGTCGCGGACCGACGAGCGTGTTGTGAACGCCGGCGGTATTTGGGAGGGACGCAATTAACGTACCGAACGCGGCGATAAACGCGCGGAATCCGCGCGTCCGATTTCCAGCTCCGAGACCGCGCGTTTCCGCGACAGCGACGACCTCGGGCGATTGGTCGGAACGAAACCGCGAATGTACCGGCGCGTCGAGTAATATGTGCCGGCACGCGCGCGTTTCCATTTAGGAATCGTCGTCGTTCGCGTTTACGTCCATATACGGACACGATTATTACTCCTTCGGTACGTGCCCCGCACCCGGTTATCCTATACACGAATAGAGAAGTCTGTCGACGAGTTCTCGATGTCCCCTCGCGTCGTCGCTTCGCTCGTTCGTCCTATTTGTGGTTAAATGGAGGGGCTCGTGCGGGCACACACACACACACACACACATATCGCGAAGCGGTTATGTTAGATGGAAAGCGACGCGTTTCGAAACATCGTTACGACAATCGTTACACACATCCTATCGACGGACCATTTCCGAAAATTATCGAGAGATACGAATTAAAACGAAAACGGCCGAACGACGCAAATGACGGGAAATACGGATAACGGCGAGAGAACGTGATGAGCGAATCGATCGGGAGTTGTAAAACGTATTAAGACGAGAGAAGGGCGAAGCTACCGTAACGAGTAACGCGTCCGTGCCCATAAACGCGATACGTCGTAACACTTTTTTGGCGGTATTCCTGGCCAGTGTCGACTAAACCATTACCGTTTTCGTCCGTCGACGCCCGAGGCTACAACGGTACGACCAAATCCATTTTCGTCGACTTCTACTATCACTCGTCCGACGTTGAAAATCATTCCTACATCCCCGAGGACGTTCTTATCCGCGCGTCGGCGAATTCGTGTAAAACCCGATCCCGGTGTCTTAGTTCGGAACCGCCTGTAGACGGTTCTTTCTCCACTACGGCCGTTTATCATTTTCAACGTAAACACCGCCGACAAGACAACACAACTAGTCGCCGTACGTTCCACGCTGAAAACGATTAATCGTATTTCCCCCGGCCGATATATAGGACGACTCGACACAGGCGTTTCCGGTCGGATTTTCCGATCGAAATGCCATCGTTCAAAAACGCTTCCTCGATAATGGTTCGCGAACCTTCCGGCAATACGCCGCCTGGTCGTCACGCCCAACCTACCGGAAACACGACGATGTAAACGACGTGAATTTCCTTCGCGCCGTACGAATTCGACAGAACGTACACAATGTTCCGACGAAAACTTTAGAAATCGCCGTCGCACATTCGCCGTTCTATTATAATATAAATCGATTACCTCGTTACGCAAATAACAGGAATCGTCCACAAGGTTTACTGTGTATCCTGTGTTTTGCGTTTACATTACGGGTAAATACGTTAAACGTAGAAAGTAAACTATCTGTACGTTTTGGGTTTTTATTCATATTAATAAACGAAACTCGACGTATTGGCGACGAGGAAAACAAATATTACCTAATCGTTAATTAATTCGTTTTGGCGATTTAAAAGTAATTTAGTGTTCGGTCGCGAAAAATTATTTCGTACTCGTATAGAAAAAATACGTTTCGAAATTACATTTCGTACGCGAACAATCGATCATCGCGCGCGAGAACAAGAACACAAATGTTCGAGAAACCGAGTACATTTAACGTAAATATTTTAATAGTATTTTACGTAACATTCGGAAACCGAAAAAAAAATCGATTTTAATTTCGAAGAATTAAAAAACGATAAAATAAACGTAAAAAGCCCACGTTAAATAAGTAAGCGTTTTTTAACGTGACGTCACTAACGAACAACTGTAAAGTTGATTATTTGTAGTAGCGCGTAGTTTACGAATTTTCGTACGTTTAATGTATAAAACGTAGCGAGATAACAACTACTCGCGAGAACGACGTATAAAACGAAAATTATTTCAATTTCGTGCAATCGGTAACGTAATATGTTACGGTATCAAATATGTACTTGGGCGCGTTACTTTAGGTATAAAAGTTAAAGAAATATTCCGAATTATATATAATACCGATCCACGACTATAAAAGGTGGCGAAAATTCTTATCGAAACGCGTTAGGCGCGCGTACATGCCGGCCGATAAAAAGCGTTGTCGACTAATTTATTAGCGCGCTCGTAAATATCGTTGACGGTGCAGAAAAATTCACTAGCGAAAAATTATCTCGAAGAATCCAGCGTTTACAAAAATAGGTGTTCTTAAATTAAAACCGTGTTGTGTGTGAGCGAAACGAAACGTTTACGATAAATTGAAAAATTGCCAACACAAACGCGCTTCACCTTAACCTCTTTTGTTTCCCGAAACTCGCCGCGATTATGTACACCGAATCGTCCGTTTCCCATAGTTGTACCATAAAACACTCGGGCGCGTATAACAAAAAAATATAAATCGACCGAAGATCGGAGCCATTTTACAACGCGTGAATACGGGCGGGCGCGCATGTATGTTTACACTCCGAGTAAAATACGCGTGGGGCTTGGCGCGCGTAATTGTCCTTAAATTTTCGATCGGAACGAACCCTGCAACTCGAATCACCCGAGGTTCTTCAATATAAAAACGCGCGTACATTTCGCGCGACGGATCGTAAACGCGTTCGCCCTTTTGAAACGAAAACGCCCTTTAGAGACCACCAGCCGGCGTACTAATTACCTAAAAAAAAACATTTCGTTTATTCCTCGGGAATAATTCGTCGTATACGCCCGGTCGGTATTTAATCGTAAATTACTATTACTCGTAGCGTCTTTAAATGGAAAAACAAACGCTAATTAGTATTCGAATACAAAGTTGTTTACTAACTGGTTCGATATTCGGTGTACGTGTACGCGGAAATTGTTCGAATACAATCACGCCGCAACGCCCGAACGTTCCGATATCAAACCGATTGTTTGAAAAATGTAATCCACAATTTTCGTTCGTTTCTAGCGCAATAGTTTACGTAACTATTGGGCTACGGTTTTAGTTTTTGTATTGTAGAACAACGACGCGTGAACATTATAATTTGGAGCGCGCGGGGTGTACACGTTTGTGTTAAAGATTATTGAATAATTCGAACTCTTATCGCTAACGTAATTAACGTCGATATTCGTAACACTATCCAGGCGATAATTGTTGTTCGGACAACAATCAAATTTCGGTAACGATCGACAACTTTTATTTTGGTGTTCGAAAACGTTCCGGGTTCTTTTTTTGACGAAAAGAACATTCGATTATTCACCCCACGTACCCAAAAGTGGCGTTCATACATACATATATATGTACACGCGTGATTATAACAAATAATTCGCTACAGGTCACATTGTAGGACACAAAATCGGTAGACTTTGTTTTGAGGTGAATTTTGTACGTGTAAGCGGCACGTTTCATTGTAATTTTTCGAATTTTAAACTAAGATTTCGGAGTACAAAACTAAAACGAGTTTCACGTCACACGGTGTTCGAAATTTCGATATTATAAACACTACGAAAAAACCGCGGCAAAATAAAAATCGCTCTACTTTTCCAACTTCAAACCGCCGTCGGTATATTTCCACTCATTAATAGACACGTTGTTGAGAATCGTTCGGAATACGTCGGTGTTACTACGTCGACAATTTCCGGGTGTTTTTTACGATGAAAAATTGAAAAAAACGTTAAGTACCGAGAAAATTTAGTACAACGTCCGTTGTGTATTCGTACACGGTAGGTACGCTACTAGCGTTGTCGAAAAAGAATTCGCGTGTTCGCGTCGGTTATCGACGGGGAGGTTCCCGTACAAAAAACTATATATAAAGCGGCGACGATCGCTTTCGGCGGAAATCGTTTGCAGCGCGTAGTCTGCCACCAGCGTCCCGAGGAATCGACGTCGGAAACGTCCGTCGGAAGTTCGCGAAATAAACAAACCCGTCGACGTTTCCCCGTCGGCTAGCGGACGCGTTTTTTACGGTTTTCGTGCGCGCGGCGGCGGCACCGTTGTTCGTCTATTGTATTTTCTCTCTCACCGTTTTTTCGCAGGTACGCGTCGGCAGAGGGCGCACCGGCCATTTCACCTCCGCCGCAACCGATCGCGTTTCGTTTTTTTTTTTTCTATTCGAATACATTAAAAAACAAAACAGCGCACAAACATACACACACACACACATAAACACACTAGCGCGCCCGCGCATACACACACACACAAACACGAATACACACTAGCGCGCACGTACGCACGCACGAAACCGGTATGTCAGCTGTAGCGACGGCCGCGGCGGCGGCGGCGGCGGCGGACGAGCCGAACGGGTACGGCGACGCCGGCAGTCAGGAGGACGACATGGGAGCCGCCGAACGGGATTTGGCAGAGGATGCGCGCTGGAAACTCATCCAGCAGAACACGTTCACCCGATGGGCCAACGAGCATCTGAAGACGGCCGGCAAGGCGATCGGCAACCTGGAGACGGACTTGGGTGACGGGCTCCGGTTGATCGCGCTGATCGAGGTACTTAGCGGCAAACGGTTGCCCAAGCACAACAAACGGCCCACGTTCCGGTCGCAAAAGCTCGAGAACGTGTCCGTGGCGCTCAAGTTCCTGGACGACGAGAACATCAAGCTGGTCAATATCGGTAAGTCCTAATATAACCGACCGTCCTTATCAATTAATAAACCGATGGCGCGGTCGATTTTCAAAACGCGAAAAGGAAACCCCTACGTACCTGCCACCGTGGCGGCGATGAAGGGCTGCTGGGTGAGTGACTCTCGTCGTTTCCAGACGGTCCCTCCGATTTTCGTCTAAAACGGTTAACAAAAAATGTATTCGTCGAACGAGGTGCACGAATACGTTTTAATTTACGTTCGTCGACGTAACGTGTTTATTCTCGACTCGGGTAAACGGCGATACGTTTTTGTACTTACAAAAGGAACAAACCCAATTCACGGTATACGAAATAATACCCCGAGAAAGGTGTTTACGCGTGTCGTGTACGACGGAGATTTTAAACGATAATTTCCGGTGGTTGAGCCGTAACATCGATCGACGATTTGTATTATAGTCACCGGGGCAAGTAAGAACGACATTAGGACGCTTTTCTATTTTAGTTTTAAGCTCGTAAAGCTTTTCCCTGTACGAGAGGCACGCGTTCGAGTAACCGCCGTTGTTATTTCGCGTCGTATACGATAATACGGAATTCACAAATTCAATCGCTAGCTAGTTGTAAACGTATATATATATATATATATATTTGAAATAATTGTTGGCGACTCGCGCGCTGTCCGATCGCCTGACAAATTGACGTAAGAAACGCCCGTCGTTTGCCGGGCACGCGCGTCAATCGACGTCCGATATAAATCATGAAAATAATAACGGGCCGGCGTTCCAAACGTCTTCACGAAAAACGCACACGCGAAAACGCGAACGAAATGTCCGTCGGATATTGTTTTTGAAACGCCCGAAACACCGCCACCACGGGTCGTGATGCCTTTGTTACAGTTGTTCACACTACGGGCCGGGCGCGGTAGTTTCGCCGAAAGCTCGATTTATTTATTATTCGATTTCGCGGGCACGCGACGTTACCCTTCCCTCGCCCTGTGCGACGAGAAACTGATCGACTACACGCGCCGACGTAATCGCGCGGCGCGGAAAAATAATAAATTAAGCGCGTCACCGCGACCACGGTCGGTTGACGGACGACGCGAGGGGTGGTTCGTCAATTCGGTGTTCGGGCGAAACGTCGGGTGGTCACGCGCCACGGGGGCGCCGGATGAACGGACGGGTCGAGATGATTATATTAGATTGGACGTACACCGGTCGTCGGTAAATATTTGCCGTTTTCGTAAAATACACCGCCGGTCGTCGTCGTCCGTTATTAATCCGACGCGGCTCCGTCCGAATCGTAAAACGAACACCCCCCCCCCGCGCGCACCCGGTAAAATAACTATCGTGGGCGAAGGTTGTTTTAGGTCGCCGGCACGCGTTACTAGGCCGTGGCCAGTGCGCGGACGACAAAAACGCAACCTCGTCGGCCGGGGTTCACACATAAGCGCGCTCGCGTCGTCGTAACATTGAAATGTAAAAAGACGTACTCGCGCGTTGTTTGTACATAGAACGTTTCGATGTTCGTGATCGTGTATACGCCATTGTATATAAAGAGCGCCTAACCCTCTCCCTCCCACAACCGCGCGCGTTCGACGACCACGAAGTAACCTAAGGGCGTAGTAATGTTTTCACGTGGCTTACGGCTAGAGAAGCGCGAGATTGATCGTCCATCCGACACCCGTCGATGATCTAAACACGTGTGGCGACCACCCGGAAACGATCCGGAACACTTTCGGGCTCGGGGACGTTTTCCTATTTCGCCCGGGCCGGACGAAAAGGTTGTACGGCGAACCGGACTCGCCCGTGTCCCCGAAATATAATGTTGTTTAAAGTGGCGCGCCTTTTCGAAATCGGATTGTTTGCGTTTGCGATTTGTCGATAATCGACGGTTATCACGCGAATCCCGGCGAAATTGTCCAGTACCGCGTAGCCGCGCGACGTTCAAAAAGCCCGTCCGGTCGCGTTCGGTATTCACCAATATCCGACGTCGTAACTCGTCGGTTTCGTGCGTTCCTACCGTGGCGAAATCGACGAGAATTTCCGTATTACTTTCGCTCGGTTTTGTTTATTTTTCGAAATTTCTATTTACGAACGTCGTACGACTCGAGAACCGATACGTCGTACGCGCGAAACGCAGCGATGGCACCGGGCACTGGTCGAGTTACGACGCGACGATTATTTTGCCGGCGGAAAACGACGACGTTCCGTGTAGAACGGAAACAAACAAATCACCGCGGCTTTCACTAGCATTACTAGAAAACGCGTTTTATACGTAAAAAAAAGTTCTCGAAAAACGCCATCTCGTACTTGCTCCGGCCACGTTCGAACACGTCGCACACCAAACGGACGATATTCGTAATGAACGTACGTCGTCGATACACGAATCGTATAGCTCAACGATCGATACGACTTGGAAGCGAGTACACTTCTATCGTATAATAAAAAATTACGTGTCAAGTATGTTACGATTATGCATATATAAACGTAGAAATCGTATTGTTCGAGCGTATATCATTTATTTTTGATCGGTCGTAAAATTCTAATCTCGAGTTAAATACGATCGTATAAAAAAATAAAACACGTCGCGCAACGGCAGCGATGGTGGCGGCGGTAGTGGTGATGGTGATGATGGCGGTCTCCGGGCCGCGTTATTTTGTTTTTTTATTTCACCCGCGGGATTATTAAACTAATTTATTTATGATTTTCTAATTATAGCGCGTTATATTTTTACCCGAATTCCGAATAAATCATCGCGCCAACAGCGCTCGAATACGTTTTAAAACGTAAATACGTAACGTTCGCAGAACCTGACGTAGCGTTAGTGTGCCCCCCGCGCCCGTCGCTGTTACGCTCTCGTCGGGCGAGAAAATATTGTTATTTATTAAATTACCGTGGGCAACGCACGTTTTGGGCCTATTCGGGAACCGAATATTATTACGTTGTACGCGCCACCGCCGGTGACGTAATTAGGACGTCGCGGAGCGAAATATAATTTTCGTATATTCGCGAAGCTACGACGCACACGCACACACACACAACCCCCTCCCGCACTATCGTGAGGGGTCGTCCCAGTTATTTAACGATTTATAAACCGCGCCACGCGAAATCGAATTCCGTCGTCGGTTTCGTTGTTTTCGCGAAAATATCGTCCGCCGGTTCGACTCGAGAATTGGTTGAGCGACGTCTCTTTCTGTTTAAACAACTGGTTCGTTACGATTTACGTAGAATTCCGTTCGCTATCGTTATTTGTCGAATAATAAAAAAAAGCCTAACGTCGGATGAGATTTGTCATTCCCACGCGCTTCTTCCCCCCGCCGCCGTGCCCCCTGCGTGCGCGAAACGCATTTACGCCGCCGCCACTACGTAAATAGACAAACGCGTGTTCGTAAATAGCAAAAGTCTCGCCGCCACTCGCGACGTAATTAGTCGATTATTTTTTCTTAAATCGTTTATCGTTCGCGGTCTTTTACCGAATTCAATAATCGAATATTTCGAACATATTCCGACTATTGTTCGTTAATCCGACCCGAACTTCTTCCATATCCGTCGAGTACCTAGCATGTTCGTATTTTTCTTTTTCGAACTACTTCGTGTTACTAGATATTGCGCTTAGTAGCCAGTCTAGCGACGTATTCGTACGCGTATTCCAAATAGTTTGTGCATTTATTCTCGTCGCGGTACACTTCTCGTAAAATGGAAAATAATCGTTTATCCTATTAAATATAAATTAACCGCCGGTTGAAAAACTAAAATAAATTTTTTATTGTAATTTCCGTAACTTTCGGAAAACGTTTACGCGCTCGACGATTACCGTAAAAAACGAAACAAAAACGAGTTATAAATATTTAAACGTAGAAATCAGATATAACGATATAACGATTCAAGTATCGGTTGTTAAAATGAAAGAAAATTTAAAAAGCACGTTCGGGGGATTTAAGCGAACTAAAATGGACAACACGTTTAACGGACAAGGAAGGGCAATTAAAAAGAACGCCAAAGAGGTTACGTAAATAAAAAAAAATTATAAATAGGCTAGACGTCCTCGTTGTCGTTACACAAACGTATATGGGACAATTGTTCGTTTTGTAAACGAATCGAATAAAAAAGGTTTTTTTTTATTCTTCGTTTCGTTTCGCTTCTATAACGATTGGCCGTCGCTGAACTTTGAATACGTCAATACCGAGTACGCGGATATTTGAAGCGTGGCGGCGATTCACGTACGCGTTAGCGACCGCACGAGTTTGGTACAAGTTCGTTTGCCGAGTACACTCTTAAACGGCAACGTCGGCCCGAGTCCAGTTTTTACGCGTACGACGGCCGTATACGAAATACGGGGAAAACGAGACGCGCCGTCGTGGCGAAACCGCGGTGACGAATCGAGTGTTGCGATTGAACGCGACTCGTCCATAACGTTCGTACAATATCGAACTTTTCAGTCGCGACGAATTAGATACCGGGTATATAAAAAAAAAAACACGTCCCGCGACCGTGTTCTCCACGTCGTTTCACCGAACTCGGTCACGAACGGCCGTACCGATTCATAATATACGTACCCCAGTCGCGCGAAAAGTACAAAAGAAACAACAATATTATCGACGTCGCCGGTTTTCTTTTTTTTTCTTCTAATAGTTCGTATTATAACGTTACGAAACACGTCCCCGTCTATTTAGGACGCGATATTTCCAGGATTTTCGAATCGGCGCGCGTCACGGTATTATGCCGATTGTCGAACGAAACGGGTTCGTGCAACAAAACCGTCTATTTATTAGCTCGCGCCACGAACAATTACGTTTTGGAGGTCGGCGAATGAAGCGGCGACTGTTCGATAAATCATATAGGTGGACGGGCGGAGTAGGGCCGGGGAAAACAATAATTTCGTCGTACGAATCGCGTCTTTAGATTTCGCGAAACCGTGCGGGTGAACGAAACCCGACTAATTACGTGTTACGATAAAAAAAATAACCTTAAAACCTTGGAACGTACGGCGAAAAAATAGTAACGGCCGTTTATCGAAAATATATTAAGACCGAATAGGTACAATTGCCGCGTACGAAGGTTGGTTCTCGGTGACTTTTTCAAAACGCGACGCTTTTACGAATTTACGGCACTAAAAATGTAAAAATCACGTTCGGACAATCCGAACACCGCCCGTTGAATAAAACCAAAGCGGGGTGTAGACGATTTTTGTTCATTTTTAAAGGGAATTCTTAGGGCCTAAACAATATTCGAGTATTCGATTTTGTTCGCCCCCAATAAAATTGCTAAATGTACGGGCGTTTCGCGGGGGTTACGATTTTATTATATAGGAATAATTACCGGCCGTACGTTTTGCGAGTTTAGTCGATCGGGTTAAAAAAGGCTACCAAACGTTCCACTGACCACGGAACGTTCGGCGGTTGAACCGAACCAAAAATAAAAGAACGTAACGTAATTTAGATACCATCGAGTAATATCTCGTAAATGGAGGCGGTACGTTCAAAAAAAGAAGAATAACCGTCGCGCGTATTTCGCGAATTTAGCCGGCCGATTTCGTTCGTACGGGAGAATACGTTCCGCGTGGCAGGGGCGCGCGTTTACCATATACCGGAGTAAATATAGTTCGTCTTTGGTCGCGAAACGCAGAGCCGGTTTTTCGCGAACGAACGTGGTCCAGGTACGCTGTTATCGTTGTTCGTCACGTTCCCGAGCGGTTGCGGTAAACGACTCGAATGCAACGCGCGATCGAAATTCGCGTCGAATCCAAACGTATTAATAACGCGGACGACGAAAATCCGAAACGAGTCCAAAGTATTTCTGATACGAACCCACACGCGCGCCTATATTTCTGTAAAATAAAACCGCGCGTGACTAACGGCTAAACATTTTGGAACGTAATCAAAACGTACGGACGATAAAATTGTAAACGAAAATATATTTTCGTATATACGCGACGTACGCAAATATCGGACTGATTTTAGACGAATCGACTGAATTTTCAGCCCCCCCAATTAGCGACGAGCCCGTCGCGAACGACGAAAAATCGAATTTCGTACGTGCGTCGATTTCCGACCATATACCCAGTCCGGTCGGAATAAAGAAATCTGCGCTTAATTACTACTACTACTTCGGCGACTCGTACCTACGGTTTTACGTATAAATTTGGTAATTCGGTCGTTTTCGAATCGGTGACGTGCAACATTAACACCGGGATGGGCACCGTCTACGTATTTAGCGTGACGATTCGATATTAATTTACGGTTGGAAAGAAAAGAAATCGATACGACGTCGCGCGCCGTTCGTAAAATTCGTAATGGACATACTCGGTACGCCCGAAAATTAGTGACCACTAACCCATGACCCGCAAATAGTTACGATGAAAAGACGGACTCGCGTTCATCGTTACGCTTGACCGGAGTAGACGGCCGTATTATACGTACGTGGGACCGCGACGACGGTTGTAAACGTTTTCGAAACAAATAACCGTCCGGCGAATCGGTGGCGGTAGTTTTTTAGTAGTAGAATCGTCGTGTTTGTAGCGCATATACGGCACGAATAGGTCGCCCGCACGTTTTCTCAATCCCTTAGAATGTGAACAACGAGCCCCTTCGATTTAATTTCTTCGATTCGTATATTACAACGAAGTAAACGTCCGACACAGTACGACGATACTCGGGCGTAAACATATTTTCGCGCTAATTGGCAGCGCGCGTATAATATAATTAGCGTTTTTATAAACGTTTATGTTTTCGCGAAAACAAACCGTTCGCGTTCACCGACGACGGTTAACCGCCGCCTAAGTATTTCGTCGTTTATTATCCGCGATTGAAAATTAAAAACAAAAAAAAGAGGAAAACCCACGGTACGAGAAACGTTCCCGTTTACTTTGTTTGTCGGCGGGCTACCAAGCGAAACGTAACGCCGCCGTCCCGTAGTTTTTACCCAACTACGACGAATATATATATAATAAATTATAGTTTATCGGAAATGTCGACTTGTACAGGAATACCCTTGAAGAGTCCACGGACGCGTCATTCGCGAATATATTAACGGTTGTGTACTACGGACGATATTTAATTAAGGTCGCGTTGTTTTTAATAATTCGCGTTACTTTATTAATAATTTACTTCGGCGGTGCTCGGGCCAAAAAATGTATGGCGTGTCGTCACCGCCGGCGACGAAAAACGTAACGATTTCTATTAACCGTTTCGGCGATTGAGACGTAAATGACGAATGGTTCACTGTTGTCGACGGCGCTCGAATGGCCGTTATTAAAAACGCTGTTCGTCGGTCGGCGGATAACCGATTGTTCAAATCAAAACGAATATAGTCGACGGGCTTTCGTCAACACACGACGTTCGATAAATGCGTACGACACATCGTCGAAATTGATTTTTTCGAATTTCCCAGCCGTGACACGTTTTCCGGTTTTTTCCGATCTAATTGTGTATGTACGTTCCACCGAGTCCGGCTCGTTGTTCTCGATAAGTAATTCGACACGAACGGACAACGCGAGAATCGTCGACAATTTTTCCAAATTGTCTTCACGAAAAATCGAGACACTCGACGGAAACTGTATATATATATGTGTGTGTGTAGAAAAGACGACAACGTTCGCTCTGTATAGAGTTTGAGAATACTAGAACCGTCGTTGGACGTTCACGGGCAAGTACACAACGCGTACCGCCCGAAGTAATTGATGGCGACAAATTTCGAACGCAAGACGCGAGACTATCGTTGCGCCGTTATTGACAATTAATCGTCTAGCCGTCTAGCCCATTACTATTATTAGTCGACGAGTTTTTAACTAACCGGCGAAACGCCGGCGGCCGGTCAACGGTGAACACACCTCGCACACTGCGGGTCATCGTGAAAACGCGTACGGGCCACGACGACACGAACCGTCGTTTCGGTACATTGTAGACGATAATATTTTTAATAACGGTGCCGGTCGTCCGCTTTCGGGCCGAACAACAAATTCCACCGGCTACAATTCGTTCGTTTGTTTTTTCACCGATCGGTAGTTGTACGCGCCGGACGACGTATTTGTTTTGCGAGATTCGTTTAAAAAAATTTTTTTTTTATTTACACACGCGCGCGAACGTGTTTTGGCCGCGAAGCCAGAAAAACGGTTTTTTACCGTCCGCCGTGCAAATAGCGACCGTCTGTTTCGCGTATCCATCAAATAATACGCGCCGAAATACTCGTTTTTGTCGTCGTTCCGGCGTTACAGAACGCGACTAATCGTTTCCATTGTTATCGTTCACCCCGGCGGCTCGCGTTCGAACGGAGAAAAGAGAAAACGAATTTCTACATTTACTACTACATATACGCGCGAACGTCGAGCCGAAGTCGACTGTTTGTTTTTTCGAACCGCGCGCGGTCTCGGTCTGTCCGCGCGTTTGGCCACAAGGCTGATACGTTCGCGAGCCGACGACAATTCCTTTTGCCAACTTACAGAGTACGCGCGTCTTGTTTACGTCGATTATAAATCTGTGGCTCACGAACGGTCGGTAAAAACAACGGTTTTTTTTTTTAAAACCCGAACGATGAACCGGAATTTGTCCGAACACGCGTATACAAATTAGGGAACGACGTTAAAAATGACGACGATCAAACCGTACGTATTACGGACGGCTACGGGCGATAAACGCAACGGTGAGGGGGCTACGTAAGGGGAAAGGGGGCAAATGATGTCACAACGAACGCGGACGAAAAGCGAAAGCGAATATCGTCGGCGACCTTGTTTGAAAATCCGCCGCCCGCTAGTGTATACATATATATATTCGCACGACGATAATATTATACGATATATTACGACCTCGACAATAGGTATTGTTTTTTTTCGCGTTTCTTTTCAACACTTCCACCGTCCGCCCGCCGTTGTCTGTACTGTGTAGATACGCTTTTATACACTAATCGATACGTCCGATCGCCGCCCATCAATGGTGATACCGTCGTCGTTGTCGTCAACGACACGCGCCGGCGAAAATCGAATATCGGACGCGAACAAATTTCGAGCGCCGATATCGGGACCCGCCCCTCGTCACACGTCGTCGCGATAATTCGTACCGTTCATTCAGCGATAGGATTCCTCTTATGTACCGGGCGGAACAAACGTAGATATATTTAAACACGGGCAGCGAGAACGCCGCCGATTATCGACCAATCGCCCGTAAACGTAACGAATGTACGCGTCGGAAAAACAACAACCGTTGTCGGTGGCTGGCGTCGTTTTCGGTTTCTATAATCCGCGCCGTCGGCCACGAGTATATAATAATTTCGTACGCGCGACGAAATTCGCGACGCGTACGTTTTTTGAAAACGTACTGCGACGGAGAGGGCGGAACGTCTTGTTCACCGAGTTTGTTCTTTGCCGTCGTATAATCAACACGGTGTGTAGCGTCCCTGGTAACCTTCCGTCGCAACGGTAACGGGCGAACGACCGTCGCGTTCGTCGGCCGGTATGTCTCGATTCGTTTCGCGAAAAGTCCGTAACGTCGTAACGCCATTGCCGTAGAACCAACACGCCCGAATTCTGTCGGACAATCGTGGAATTATTATTTCCGGAAAATTTAGCTCCGGGACGCGTCCACTGCGTTCGACTACTAATTCGTTTCGCGCGTTTTACCTTATCTTATTCGTTGCCCGTAGAAAACTGCGTAGTAAAATTCCCAGTACCATTCGGGTCGTCGCGAAAATACGATCCAGTCATCCATGTTCCGTGCGCATGGTCGCCTCATCGGATTTTCCACAACGCCGTAACTTTTGGACCATTTCAGCCATTGAACCCGGCGGTACGAGCGGCACGCGAACGAATCGTCGGACAATCTAAATAAACGCGTAACGACAATCGAAATGGGTTTTTAAAAAAATCGTATCGAAACCTCTGCTCGGTACTACGAAAGGCGTTTTCCTTCACTTCGGTCGTAAACATCCGCCGTCGACAATTAGCCTTTTTTAACCATTGTCGTCATTGTATTCGGCCTTCACGACACGTTTAGTCGTTCCGCCGGTCCCGGACAGAATTCGAACGTCGTTCGTCAGATTCGCGGTGCCATTTCCGAGTTCCGTTTTCGACTTACGAAACGCGCGGATGTTTTTCGAGAGAAAAAACCGTTTCCCCCCCCCCCAGGTCGCGGCGACGGTTGCCCACACTCTCGTTTCGCGTTACGAAATTTCGTTGTCACGTTTTCACGCGGCCGAATCGAATAATATTGGTGGTGCCCAGACAAACAACGCGCCGCCCGGTTTATCGAAATACTCGAAAAATTCGTACTTTCCGTTTTATCGTTTGTCGAATAAAATCTGATGTTGAGGGGAAAAAAGCAGTTTTATGTGTCGAATTTTAATACGTTCCGCTGCCGTTCCGTGTACGCGCCGAAGGTTATATTTATATTTCGAAGAATCGTTAACCGTCCGAATTCACTTTTTTATGGTCAAACACGTTTTATTGTTGTCCGCGTTATATCAGGCCCCTAACCTTCCTCTTCCCTCCCGCCGTTGGTTTCTCGTGATTTTTAACGGGGCGGATGAGGAGAGGGGACCAGGTCCAATTTCGTGTCACGACGTTGGCGATTCGAAATTTTCTGGGAAACCGACGTTCTTCGAAGCGACCACGTGAGTACCGCGCTTCTCTTGGCACGGGTCACCACCAAAACCAGTGGCGGCAAACAGCGAGAGCGTGCAAATCCAAATCCTCGCGAGAGCTGTTTAACAAACGATTTTCGTGAATACAATGGACAATTTTTAAAAAAAAAACCCAGTTTTAAACATGCCGTCGGCAAACGTACGCCGCAACAATTAACGATAATTATAGTATTCTTATCGAATCTCCGGCCTTGCCGTAAACGCATAGGTCGCGACGTTGCTAATACCATTTTCATTTTTTCGATCGTTAATTTTTTTTCGTTACCTTTTTTCCCGTATAAACCGACGAATTTATGATGGTCGCTAGATTAAAATTTTATCGAAACAAAAAAAAAACGCCCGTACACGTACGTCGTAACCGTAACAAATACTATAATAATAAAAAACTTACCTCGGTTTTCGCACGTATCGATTCTGTTCGTCAGGCGTTACGTCTAAATACGCCGGCGTATGCCGTCGAGTGGCTTTTTTAAAACAGGAAAACTGATCGGGACAACCCTACCACACACCGATTAATATTACCGTCGTTCGAAATCGTTTGAGCGCGCAACAAATTTCGATTCGAACACTCGTTTCCATCATCACGTAACTATCGTTAAATTTATCGAAACATAAAAATATACCGGAACAGGGACGCGTTGTTGTGTCGTACGCGAAGAATTTAATTATTACCGCGTGTATCGCGTCCTAGAATAAATAACGTACGTCCCCCAAAAGCCATTAACGTTGTTTTTTTCGAACATTCGAAACGGAATACTACGACGGCCACGTGTGTCCCCGGCGTACGTTTCACCGTTTGCGTGTACATATACCGCGACAGTTGTGTACGTACTTATAGTTATTTCTAACTACGATAAGCGGCCGTTCCACTCGACCCTTCTAATATTATCGTCGATTATACACGACTCGTTTTATTTTTAATCATATAAGCGCGACGACGTTCGGACGGGGAAAAGATTATGTGTGTGTGTGTGCGTGCGTGCGTGCGTATGTGATACAGATCGTTTTCGAGTAAAAGGAAGTTTATTTGCAATAACATGAACACGTTAATCGGGGCGATAACAACGTGTGTCGTAAAATACGCGTATATATAAATTTTGTTTTTGTTTTTTGTTGGATAAGTTTCAAAATATTACGCCACAATCGGCCATATTATATCGGTAGGACGACGTAAACCGTTTTATTTTTGTTTATACATGCCACACGCACGGACATACGCACGCACGCGCATTCACACAGCGCGAACACAACGTCGGTACGTTCTTAAAAGCGAAAAATCCGTTTCGGTTAGCGAGAACAGTAGATCGCACGAACGAAATGGTTTCAAACCGAATTCGAATTAGCAAAATAACGTCGTAGCCGGGGCACGGCGAAATTATCAACTTCGCCGCTGTGCCGACGACGGCATTTCGATATAACAGCGTGCCGCGTCCGTCGGGTTCGTACGGGCCGCCGATGTCCTAAGGTGCACTGCCCTGTTCTTTCACCCCCCCTCCCCCCACAATCCCTCCCTTCTCACCCAAATAGTGTTTGCCGTATTCGATAAACAATTCGAATTCATAGATATAGTACGTGGATAGGGCGAGACGTTCGCGACGAAGCTTGTAATAAGAAACGCGGAGCCAAGGTCGAATTTATTCGTATTTCGCTCGCGTCGTCTAATAATCCGCGCATACCGTCAACGCCGTCAACGACGTCGGGATAAATGATGTCAACGTTTCCTGACCTAGATGAATTTTCGACGGTTTCGACGGAAATTAACTGGAAAATAAAACACGCGAACGACGAAAACGACGCGGCGATTCGGCGAAACAGGAAGAATAATATCCGTACGTCGGGCGATATACCAGCTAACATGCGTGTATTCGAAGCTCCGAAATAACGAGCGACGAAGTTACCAAAAATTAACTAGTCAATCGGCCATTTTGACTCGTCCCGTGTTCGCCGTATGAACGCGAGTAAAATAGACTCGTTACTATAATCACGATTTAAAAAGTTCCAGCAGTCACTTTATACTCGATATCATTAACGAATTTTCAAATTCGAAAACGAAATCATATACGTGAAACACGAAAATCGAACGTATCGTGCGTGGTCGGATCGCCGAACGTAAGATTCGGTGACGGAAAAACTAACATTTATACTAACGACACGGATTTCCATAATTGTCGACAAATCGTTCGGCCGTGTGCGCCGAGAACGCAGGGTTCCGTTACACAACCGCTGTATATACGCCCGGTACACGTTACTTTAAGTTCGAACACGAGTTCAAATTTCGAAAAACTTCCACCCCCCCCCACCGTGCCTGCTTATAATTTTTTAACCGTAAAAATTCGAACACCGCGCGAATTTCATTCTTGGACGACACCGACAGTGGACACGATTTTTATTAATTTATCAATATCAATATATAGCGATATATCGATATATCAAATTATCAATTTAGCTTGTACGCGACTACCTATAATAAGGATTATTGTGAATAGGATAACGACAAAAACTCGCTTCCCGACTGACCCTCGAACGTTTCACACACACACACACACACACACACACACACACGTCGCGATATAACGCGCGATTGTTGTTTACTGTGCGGCCAGCGCGAAAATGACGGCGACGGCGGACCCGATCCGTCCACCGGCAAAATAATATTCAACATGAAATCACGGTTTATTTTTGGTACGCTACTCGTGACTAATATCATTCGCGCGTTTCGACACGTTCTTGAGATAAAATATTTCGACACCGCTTACGTTGCGATTCGCGTACGAAATTGCGCGCCGTATATTGGCGACGAATTTGTACTTACGTTTTCTTTGTTAATTCGTATCCGCGAAACCAAACGGTACCGAATTGGTTACCACGGACGTAAAAACAATAACAATTACTATCGAAAAGGGCGTTCTAAAAATAAATCGTCGATTCTGAACCACGACGAAAACGGTCGTGGCTATTTGTCCGGACGCGATACGTTTAGAACATCTCATTAGGTCCCGCCATTTGGTTCGGACTATGACACAAGCTACCCATATACGTACAAGTAAAACGTCGTTTTTACTTAATGTATTATTCGCGTACCGATTGGGTTCTTAAAAAGAGAAAATTACCGCTAATTACCTACAGTGATTTTGGAAAATATTTCCAATGTTTTCGGCGGCAACCGATCGATAATTCAAAAATAAGCCTCACGACTTACGGTTTCAGGAACCGTTGTTCCGAAATTATTTTTCGAGCATCTTTCGTTATTTTATTTTATAAACGTAATTTCAAGTTTATCGATTTATCACGCACACACACACACAATTGAAACACAAACGGCGTATCAAGGAGAAATTATTACAGAAATGAGACGAACGCGTATCGTCGTCGTTCGTTCCGGATTCTATATATATTGTTCCTCGTGCACGCGTCATACGGTGAAAATGATCGAAAAACCGCGAGAATAAAGCGAAGGCGGATAGATAATAATTACGATCGCGTAAAGTCACGAAACTGACGATATCACGACCGTTTGCACGGTAGGGCACGAATAGACGAATTACTCGTGCGAACGGAATCGATTATGGTCGGCGAACGTGTGTGTCCCGTGCCGGTCTAAAGCAACGGCACAGCGCACCGGGTCGCTATAAGACGAAATTCGTATAGCGTCGTCGTTGCTGTCCGTCGAACACGGTTCGTAATTATCGAAGGAAAAATGGCCGATGGTCGTTCGCGTTTGTCAACGGGATAGTAGGCGTATGTGACCACACACGACCGGCTGACGGACGACCACAGTCAACGAACGTGGCTTTATAATTCGCCGTCGCTACACTTTTAAACACGACTTAGTATCGATACCGTCGCCGACGGTACAATCGTACTTACACCGACGGCGCGTCGCTCTCGCCGGGGACTCGGCCCGCGTGACATCGGCCGCGACGGAATGCGCCGTACTACACACGTTGACGTAACACCTGCTGCTCTTGTTTTGGTCACGTACCGGAACAAACGCCTTTAACAACGTCCGTGACACGGTGCCGGGGGAACGTGTTTACGTGCGGTACAGATGAAAGGTAAACGCGTAGTTCGTACGAACGAGCGATAACGATAATTCCGCGTTCGAACAAATTAGCCGTTTCGTTTATTATTCACGCGAAATATTTCCTCGGCGACCTTATTTTTTCACACTCGCGTGCCCCGACGATCGTACGCGCGCGGTTAAATCGAAAAACACGGCCGTTATTGCGGATTATCGAATATTTTTCTACCGCGCCTTTGGCGTTACACGGAACAGGCACAGTCCGTTGATTAGCGTTCGACGTGTCCGCCTGTTTGTTGTTGTTTTTCGAGATAACACGTACGAAAACAAATTCGTAACTGACCAATAACGACGCGTTTTCGAATGTCACCGCCAATATCACTTGAACGCGCGCGCGCGCGAGAAGGTAACTTTTACGAAAACAAAAATATCGTTTCCCACGGATCATCGACGAAACTACATCGGTCGCATTAGACCGTACGCATCGGACAAAACTGGTACCTGTCGCTGTATAATATTTTCGACGAAATTCTCCGGGGGGGAGGGTACTCCGTCTATAAATAGGAAACAATAATAAAGGCGCGACGACGACGGCCTTGTAATTATATTATTATTATTCTCGTTTGAACCTAACCTAATTCGCGGTATATTCGCGCGCGCACGCAATTTCACCGAGTCGTCGTTGTCAACATTTCGGTGTGGGACGAAAAACGCGCAAATCGCGTCGGAAATAGCGCGTGGATTGACTGCGTTATCTACGTCCGAAATCAGCGGCGTATTTGAGGAGGAAGTAGACGGGAGTGCAAGTGGTTCGTTGACCGATACTGGTCGAAAAAACGCCGTAGAAAAAACGAATCGAAAACCGAGTTCGCGTTTCGGTTCCAATTAACCAAGGTTGTGGGCGATGTACAAACGTACAGAATACGCGTTTTGCTCTCCGAGAAACACGCCCAGTTCCGTGATTCGGCACGAACAAACGTCCGTTCTATTGTTTTCCGTACGAAACGCCGCGAAAATCGTTCGCGAAGATATACGTGCGCCGGATAAACGGCGCGTGTTTACTTAAAATCGAGCGCGAAATTCCCGAACGTTTATTCGAAATAGACGACGCCGGGTGCGAGTAACTAAAGAAACATTCCGGTAAACAATTCGTCGGACTACTCCGGGCTATTCTACTCGGGCTTATTATGAATTCCCGATTGTTCCGTTCGGTTCACGGACTGGCTTCGTGAACCGTTCACATACGTATACTACCGACGTCATTGATAAACGTCGTCTATATCAATAACCCCGTCGACGGTCATTCCGTCGGAAACTAAGACGATCGAGAACGTTAAACGATCATTACGCGTCGCGTCGAATATGTATCGTCGGTAGCTTGCCCGGACGGCCCCGAGTCGGCGGCGAACGAAACGACAATAATAATCGGCCGAAACGGAAACCAAAATCGCGTTTCTATACGGCCGAGATTTATCTCGTAATTATAGCGTACGACGCGCTTAGGAGACGCGCCCGTCGGGAAGGCGTTTTTACCGTTTCGTTTTTAATTTCGTGTTTTGTGCCCGCGTTAATAATGGCTACCGTAAACGAGCGGGCGCACGACGAAAACTATTGGACGCCAACGACCGGAGATTTCCGACGACTTACCTATACCGTCGTCGGTTTTCGTAGTCCCGAAGAAATAATAAAACGAGAATCGTTCACAATCGCCTCGTTGTCGTCGGTACACGTATATAGACAGACGTGTATATAGGTACTTCTCTCTCGGACGGAACGGAATAATAATGAATATATATATATATATATATAACGAAATAAAACCTGTTATTCGTAACCCTCGGGCGGTATTTTTTTTTTATTATCCTTGCTCGGCGCGTTTAATGGAATAATATTATCTCGTTTTAAACGTCGAAAAACTATTGGCCTGTCTGCGCGCGTGCTTGACCCCTCTACCTATTGACGAGAGAAGCGAACCAAACGTTGCGTTACTTACGACGGTACCGGTTACGCCGTTTAACGAAAATATCGGCGGCTTCGGCCGAATACAATCACGTCCGTTTCGCGTGTCGGCTACGAATAAAGCCGTTCCCCGAACGTTTAAACGATTGACCCAGACGTATATTGCGGATTTTCGAACGCTATAAAACGAAACGAAATCAGAACGAGTCGAGTAAAAAAAATGTTTACGAAACTTATAGGCGTATACATTTAGTACGCCGCGGTGTAGGCGAGTACGTTAGCTATCTAATTATTATTAACGATAATTTCGTTTCCCGAAACCGTCCGAATATTTCAGTGTTCCAAGCACACGTTTCGAATCGATTCTACGCGGAATAGGGTATTAACGGCTGTATTACGAATATACAAAATATACGTTTTCTTACTATACACTTCGTAAAGTTCGACACATATTCACTCTCGGACACCAACGGCCGTGTCGAGTGTCAATTCGGCGAGTAATTAAATACGAAATTTAATTTCCGCTTAACGAACGCTACGTTCGAGCGGATTTTTAACAACCCAATCCTGGAAAATCGATTTTTGTTTCTATCCAAGTTACTTCTGCTCATTCGGACGAACCGTGGATACAGCTCTTACGAAAATCGATTAATTAACGTTAACCTTAAGGGACGTTGATAATGTCCCATTAAATCCGAAAATCAAATTCTCTCACGAACGGTTGACGTTGTTTTTAATTTTTGTACCTAATATTTTCGATCTAATCGTTGAACATTCACAATTCTAATACAATAACGACGACGCGACTAAATAATTCCGAATCGAATAATTTCGATGATGGATAAGAGGAGTATTGTCCGGCGCTCGTCCTAGGTCCAGTAGACGCGATATATTTACGTACACTACTTACGTTTTACATTGGCTACGTACACACGATGTGTTTACATTTTCCGGTATAGTAAAAACGCGTAAGGTTCCCCCCGGGCGCAGATTATTACGTTTTTTCTTTTTAAGCGCCAGACGGATTTAAATCTTAATCTTTTTCGGAAGTTAAAAATTAATCTTCCGCGGGTCATTTCCGTTGGGCACCGACGTTACGGTTCGAAGCGTTTAAATTACATAGACTATAGCGTGTGTAGTTAGAATGACCGTACGGTACAATATACGTATATGTATATATATATTTACGCACGTCACGAAAATGCCGTTTTAATGTAGTCGATTGACCATATACGGAAAGAATGACTTTAATAAGACACTACGTAGGGCTATTCGAAAATTGTGCACCTAGGACATCGAATAATAGTTCACGAAAACGCGTATAGTTTATTGTTTAATCGTTTTCGAATCGCACGAACATCGTCAAAAACTCCCGTTACGTTTCGTTTCAAAATTATTTCTCTCGTTATTATTCGTTTTTTAATTAAATAACGGTTGTAAAATCGGTTTTTTACGAATAACGATAACGAAGGCGAACGAAATAAACGATTACCGTTATTTCGTTAAAGTTTCGACGACGATTACGGAAATTCGGCCACGAATTTTTCGAACAATTACAGACGTGCCTTTACACATAAATAACAACAACTGTTACTATTACTCCTACGAATCTGCCGAATTTAACCGTAAAATATACGAGCAAAAGCCGTCCAATTAAAATTTTATTCTATTTAACCGGCAATATCCCCCTTCATTAACCCTCCGCTGCCCAGAAATCCTAAAAGTAATACTTCACTCAAAAGCAGTGGATGAGTTTATTGTTTTTCAAAAAAAAAAAATATGGACAATTATCCTTCAAAAAGAAGAAGGGGAAGGTGAAATGACGAGGCCGACACTCCCGTCATACCACGGCACCCGTTACAAAACAGGAATCTATTTACGGAAAACAAAAATTATATAAAAAACGAGATGTCCCCCCTCGTGAAAACGGCATTACGCAGCCCACACTCCTACCATAGCGAAGACACCAAGTACGGCCTGCCTCCCGTAAGTCTATAAAAATGTCAAGTACAAGACGACATAATGTCAAACGTACGCGACGAATACTTTTGAAGACACCATCGGTGTCACGTACTCGTACTTACACATTCCATTTAGTCACATCCTGCGCAGTCTCGTCGCACGTACCGTTAATAAATGTTTCGTTCGTATTTGTCGGATGTCACGCGTGTACGTATATAATATACGCGGGTTGATGATGATCCGCCGCGAACGTAGAATATAAACGCGAAACCGAATTACGAAAATTAATTACCGTGGAACGGACGTTGGGTACTAATGAGAACGAAAACAAATTTAAGGAACGATCGCCATTTTCCGTATACGAAATTCGCCATAAAATTATAATTAGCGCGTCCGCTGTGCGCGACGAGGGTCGTTATCGTTTTCGAGCGAAAACTCCTAAAGCTATCGACGCCACAAATCGATCGGAAAATCGCGATTATTCTTTTAATATGCGAACAATAACAATAACACGTTCTCGAGAGTTTTCTACCGACGGATACATATTTTTCCACGCGAAAGCGTCGAAAACATTCGCTCGGATTGACAAGCTTTCCGACACACTAGTTCGGTTAGGTTGTTTCCGCGGTCACACGTACAACAACGACAACGGCCGTGTAGTCGTCGACGTTAATATTTTGTTCGCGCTACGAAAACCGCCCGAGTGATTCACCAACTGGGCGCGGGTATGATTAAACGTGACGCCCAATATTATTTCGCGCGTACAAAGACGGATCTCGAAATGTACATTGTTTTCGTGCGTACGCGGCGTCTAAGTGCGCGCGTTCGCGCCACCGTCGCGTTAGTCATCGACGAATTCTTTTCGTCGACTACCGGTACGCGATAAAATACGACGGGAACACGGCCGTAGTTACGATGCCCACTACTACTAACCATTCGATCGTCGCGTTTCACTACTGCGCACGCATGTTTTGTACGCGCGTAATGCGTACGTACAGGATGTTTCGTCGATCATAATGCGCCGCCACACACGGTCGGTTTCGAGTTTTACTATTATTCGTGTAAATGTGTCGCGGAACGCGTACAAACCCGAAAACAAAACGCGTGTACGCGACCGAGACGGCCGGTGGTCGTGGTGACACGGGCGTTTCGTCGTATTTCGTCCGGGAAATCGGACGGTTTTAGTACTAGGCCCGGCAATAAGGATTTCGAACGCGTTTCTCTACGCCCGGTCGACCAGTTCGTGTGACGGAATTTCGCGAGAGAAAAAAAACGATATCGGAATTTCGCTTCGCGGACGCGACATACGTACGTTATAGACGCGAGCGCGTTGTACCGTACGCGGGACCCAAGGATTTCCCTTTTAAGGACTTTATCCGCCGTCTGCGTCGCCCGCTCTTGTCTTACTTGAAAATACGTTACGCAATCCGTACGTTATTAATAGACGAACGTGCGAGACGTTTTGACTTTTATATTCGCTGACTGAAATACGACGACGACAAATCGCGTTCGGTCGACTGACCGAATATTATTATATAACCGTCGCGTGGACGATAGTACAAATCGAAAAGTACCTAGCGACCGAAAAAAACGATTATTAATAATAATAAGACGGAGGAATTTTTTTTGTATATCGAAATACGCGATCTACGCCCCCGTCGCGAATTCCGTTTACCGTACAAATATAACGTAATTTGTATTTATATTTTTATTTTGTTACGTGTGTGTGTATATATATATATACACACACGCTTAATGATCTCTATTATTATTTTAAAACGTACTATACGCGGAGATTTAAGTACGCACATTTGTCACGACTGTAATGGTTGTCGTCTTCACTCGCGCGTTTTCTCTTCGTTAAATTACGATTATTCTCGCCCGATGAAATATTACTTTTGAAACCTACCCGACGTTAAATAACAGCGGGCGCGCTTATACCGTCGTTTATATAATACCGTGTTCGTTATGCGCGCGAGACCAGTGGTCGTCATAGATCATTGGACGCGCGGCTACGGTTTCGGTTTTACAAAGAGCTCGAAATGAATTAACGCGCAAACGGATTTCGAATAAAGAATAAACGTTCGGGTATTAATAATAATAATAATAGTAACGTCCGCGACGAATCATCGAGCGAGCATCTCGTAGTCCGTTCGCCTTTTCCATTTACCGTGTACCGCGTAAACGGTCAGCCAGCGGGTGTTAAACAAGCGTACGGCGGTCACGCACGAAACCAAAAGTTTGATTCTAATCTCGAACAGTTTTCGTTCAAAATACCCCAAAATCGGAACCCGAACCGAAACACTGCAGGAATCCGATTGGAAATTCGGCTAGGTACAGAATTCGAAAAAGTTATCGGAGCCGTCGTTCCGGTTGTTCGCACCATCGGTAAAGGATGAGGAGGGCGCCCAATATTTCGCGGGCCGATCAATTTTTTTCTACGTAGATTATTATGCAAAATGTAAAGGCGTATATTGCGTAGCCGACCTTATGTACAAGTTAAAATTACTCTCGAGAATTGAAAAAGTACGTTTGAACGCGCGTTATTTGACTTTTGTCTGTCCCGACAAACGGTCAGATGTCATAATAGAGTCCCCGACGCTACAAATCGTAGGACAATACGAATATTATTTGTCGTCACTAACTTAATAACAATTACGCAATTAAGGAAAACAAGAAGCCAATCGTACGTACACGGTCTTAGTTTGTAAAAATGACGACTCCGAAGAAGTAACTTCGTACGGTTTTATTACGCGCGAACGAGAGTATTATACGAACTGTTTGTTTGTTTTTACCAAATAAATATCCGAAATATATACACTAGCGGACGATCGCCGTTTATTTACGTCTACATTATAACATCCACCTACGAATGTCGGCGCAGATAATGTTTCACGATAAACGATAATATCTGTACGAACGATCTACGGACAAGGCGAGTTGATTTCGTTTCGTTGCCTCGTGGGAGTGAAATATAAAACACGCCGTTTCGGTTAGATGTCCTCCGAATATTCTTAAAATAAGCTCGTCGCTAACCTTACCAGTACACGCTGTTATACACGTTCGGAGCAATTTTTTATTTAAAAAAAAAAACACATTTTTGGACGCACGTTTTTTACACTATTATTAGTATTCGGTTTAGTGTAGGATGTACTATACACGGGTGCGCCACATTCCTGTAAACGAATTCTTCATTCAACAACTCGTTTTTCGGTTTTTTTTTTTTTTTTTTTAGTTAATTTCCTCCTTTTGGGTACGGGAAATCCGCCCGAAAATCGGAAAAACGTAACACGATAAAATTATTCGGAAGTGAAAAATGTTAACACTTAAAAAAGGCACCTCAAAATGTTCGCGTTGTATATTTTTACTTCGTTATAATAATATAAAATCGCCCTTTATAGAACGTACGGTGGGTGTATTTGTAGTACGAACGGAGGTAGTTCGAGGGAAAAAACGAGTTATTTCCGTTCGTTTATTACGAATGTAGGAAATTTTCGGTATTCGAAAATCCGTGGGAAGTGCACGGAGAACAATACGAAAATCGTACGCTCAATCCGTGGCGAGTGTTACAATAATAATAACGATTTTGCGCCGAACGTGCTTTTTTACCGTTTTCGCGTTCCCGGGCGCGGCGATAAGAACGAAACGCAATTCGTACGCCCGTCGTTGTTGCTCACGTAACGTGCGCACGGACACGACACACACGATACACGACCGCCGGCCGACCCACACGTACGGATTCGTTGTTTTACATAACAATACGTATTACGCGTACCCGGTAAGCTGACACACTCGTCACGCTTTATGCTCCGTAAAACCGCAGGCCGACCGATTCTCTCCGTCATAGGCGTTTTTTGTTTATTTTTCAAACGTTTTTTACGTACAGAATACTCGGCCGTATAGCCGTGCGCGTGCGCGCCCAACAAACGATACGCCAGCATATATACATACACAAATAAACGCGTTTTAATCCCAACAGTTATTTCGATGGGAAAAAACACGTTCGGTGTGCCGCGAGGGGTTTTGGTCGTCGCCGTCACGTGCGTTTTTCGACTGACGAATCGGTTGCCGACATTATACGGGCGTCCGGTGGATGTTTTCGCCGCGACATTTCGATAGAACCGACAACTTGAAAAACCGTCGCGAACTAAGACGCGCCAAAAAGTCCGAGAAACAATTTTTTTTTTTTGAAACGTAATTTCAAGTACCGGAACGCGATCACGAAAAACGAACGTAAAGAAAAAACGACGAAATATTTAAAAACGTTAGTTTCCCATATATATGGTGGCCAAATACGCGACGTCACGTAGAATTTGCAACGAAATAAACGTTTTTATTTCGTTAAACGTCGTCGGTTCATTAAATACCCGTTATTTACAACTTCTCGATAGGAAATTGTAATAACGGAACCGTTGGGGTTAGCTTACAGTTTTCGTATGTCTAGAAGACCGGTCGGAAATTTCGCGATATTATTTTCTTTCGCCCAAAGTAACGTTGATGTTTTTTTTTATATTTTTACAGATTCTTCAGATATCGTCGATTGCAAATTGAAGTTGATTTTGGGATTGATATGGACGTTGATTTTACATTACTCTATATCGATGCCCATGTGGGATGGCGAATTTGGAGGCGAACAAATACCGAACGAAAAAGGACCCACGCCGAAGCAAAGGTAACGGCCGCCGTGTTCGTAAAAGCGTAACTCCGAAAATTACGAACTGGACGGGACGGGTAAATATTTAAAGGCAGGCGGACGCACGGACTGTAAGGAATTTTAAGTGCTTTATCGCGGAGTGGTCGGTGGATAACGATGAAATCGAAGTATCGTGTTGTCCGTTACGATTGTCAGACCCGTATCGTCGTAATTATTATTTCGTACGTCTCTTCCGTCGCGCGTTTATAACGAAATGAAACCAACGGGGAAAAAGACGGCCATCTAAATGCGTGTAGATTAAATCGGATTTCGGTAATGGTAACTTCGTGTTCGACGACGAAATTGATAGGTGAGCAGGCACCTTTCAATTTATCGTACCGATGTGACCGCACCGTTCATTTTTTTTCTCTCTATTCACGACCGAACGATATTTCGTTCGTAGGGACAAAACCACCTGTAAGTTTTTGTGTCGGTCTTCCGCCCGGAAATACGATTTCCTCGGCGTTACGTTTTCGTTTCGAAACTGACGAGTCGTACTTTTTTCGAACGTTTTAATTTGCCGACGCGTGTTCGATTATTGACGAACCGAACACATCTAGCAGATCTGTATCGAACGACGACAGTCCACGCTCTTTATTTAGAAATTAAATTCGACGATTCGCGTATCGTGTCCCACGCAACATTCCTATCTTCGGCGATAGCTGACATCTAATGGCGATTATTTTATACGCCGCCGCTCCGGCATTCTTTTTATACGTATTTCGCACGGTTCATACGTTATTTTCCAATTTTAAAATACCTAATTACGCTCATTTTTTTAAATTTCGTATTCGTATGGAATAGTCGAATTTCCCGTATTCGTGTTCTTTTACGTTATCTATCCGGTTCGACAGTTGTTGTTTCGCTCGTTGTCGTTCGCGCAACCCGTAAAGATTCAATAGTGTCCGGGTTACCCTCGCTGGATTACGGCGGTAACGAGGTTTATAGCGATTCGCGCGACACGTCTCGTATATATTACCGTCGAATGATTTCAGATTACTGAACTGGATCCAGACCAAGGTACCCGATATACCAATCACGAATTTCACCACCGACTGGAACGACGGAAAGGCCGTCGGCGCTTTGGTCGACGCGGTCGCGCCCGGTACGGATTATTCGAACAATTATATTCGGTTCCGGACGGTCCGTTAAAATTCGCCTTTATGTGTTTCGTTTAGGCTTGTGTCCGGACTGGCAGGATTGGAAATCCAACAACGCCCTACAGAACGCGTCCGAAGCCATGAATTTGGCCGACGACTGGCTCAACGTTAAACAAGTAACGTATCCATAACCTCGGTACGAGACGGGGTGAAATAATTTAACACGTTTTTTTCATCGACCGTAGCTCATCAAACCGGAAGAATTGGTCAGTCCCAATATGGATGAACAGTCGATGATGACCTATCTGTCCCAATATCCGAACGCCAAATTGAAACAAGGAGCGCCGATCAGATCGAAGACTAACCCAAGCCGGTACGCGTACTATAACCGACACGGCGACTTTCGTTATTAATACTTTTTTTTATCATTATTTACCGAGCACAGGGTTCGCGTTTACGGTCCTGGTATCGAACCCGTCGGTCCGTCCGTGGGCGACAAAACACAATTTACCGTCGAAACGTTTTCAGCCGGCAAAGGAACGGTCGACGTGCTGGTCGAAAATCCCAAAGGCAAAGCCGAACCGGTACGTATGTGTATGTGTGTGTGTGAAAAGGCCGTCGAAACGTCGAAAATACCAGATATTCGAGTAGAAAGGAGAAGTGTAAGTTAACCATCTAACGTCGTCGCCGTTGTTATTTTCTATCGTAGGTCAATTTGGTTTTCAACAACGACAGGAGTCAAACGTACACGGCTTCCTATAAACCAAACGTCGAAGGACCGCACAAGGTGCACGTACGTTTTTCCGGCGTACCGACCCCGAAATCTCCGTACCACGTGCATGTAGAGGCTTCCGCTGGCGATCCCAGCAAAGTGAAGGTTACCGGGCCCGGAATACAACCGGACGGAGTGTTCGTCAACAAACCGACTTACTTCGAAATCCACACGAAAGGTAGTGTTTCTATATATTTATTGTACACGCCGGGGGGGGGGGGGTGTGCAAAAATAGAATAACAAACAACGCGCGATACGTTTAAGACGCCGGGAGTAAAAATCCCGAAGTGATCATTCTCGATCCCGCCGGCCGAGAGAACACGATACCGGTGAAACTGAAAAAAGAACCGAACGGGGTGTTCGTGTGCGAATACACGCCGGCGGTCCAAGGAGTTCACTCCGTCAACGTTTTCTACGCGAACCAACCGGTTCCGCTCAGTCCGTTCGCCGTCGGGGTGACCAACGGTAACGACGTCACCGACCGATTGTTTCGAGATCGGAGGAAATTAAACGTTCTCTTTCTTTTCTGTTATCGTACAGCGTCCGATCCTAAACGCGTCAAGGCCTTTGGCCGAGGATTGCAACCGCACGGCGTTAGAGTCCAGGACGAAGCCAAGTTCAAAATAGTCACCGACGGAGCTGGCGAAGGCGTTCCCGAAGTGAACATTATCGGACCCGGTAATTCGACGGTTATATAATGTCCCGAACGAAGAACCCGTAACGGTCTCCCGGTCAATAACCGTTTAATATCGTAAACGAACACGCCGCCGAATGGCCTTTCGCGTTTTTACGAAATTCTAAAACAAAATACGTTATTTTCGCCGTGTAAAATAATTTAACGTAGATTAAGGTGCTTTTATCACCGATACAACGACGATGTTCGATCGAAATATCATCCCGAACGACCCGATAACTTCGTCGAACACGAACGATAACTTCGTCCGCCACGCGGAACTACCGCTAGAAATTAAAACCATTATTTCGATAGCCACTCACGGGTGGGCTAAGCGTTTGTAGCTTATTACTGTCGACCGATTAACGTCTGGTCTTCGACAAACGCACAATACACACACGTCCGTTGCCGAGTAGAAAACACTGTACATTCGCGATTGTATTTCAGGCGGAGTTAAGGAACCGGTGAAGATGATTAAACTCAACGCGCACACGTACGAAGTGACGTATTATCCGAGGAAAGTGGGCCGACACGTGGTTATGATAACGTTCGCCGGACAAGAAATTCCTAAAGCCCCGTTCGAAGTACACGTCAATCCGTACAAGGAGACACTGATCCGGGCGTACGGTCCCGGCCTAGTCGGTGGGATTGTGTCTCATCCCGCGATGTTCACGGTCGAGACTAATGGAGAAACCGGTTCACTAGGCAAGTAGCGTGGGCCGTTTTTCTCTGATCGGACTTCGTTTTACAAAACGAAACGATCGAATGGAAAAACAATTTTCGTATCGAGTTTACGACGGTCTTATAAATATAAAACTATCGACGATAATTAAGCGATATCGCCGATTTGATAAGAAGGTCGATCTTAACTTCGGGTTGAAAATCCAAATAATAGTTGTTCGGCTACGCTGAAATGAACGCGGGTCGCGGGAAAGAACTTTTCGAGCACGTACTAAGTCGTAACGAGCGTTCGGAATTATTCGATTGATTCCGTCGCCGCGCGTGCTCTAAACATATTTTTCTCGTAGAACGTTTTCGAAATATCGTCGGACGGCGCCCTACACTCCACCCAACAATTTCGTTCGGTAGTGAACGGAACACGTACACGACAAGTTTCGTTTTCAGGCTTCAGTATCGAAGGACCCTCGAAAGCGAAAATCGATTGTCACGACAACGGCGACGGTTCGGCCGACGTCAGGTACTACCCCACGGCGCCCGGCGAATACGCCGTACACATATTGTGCGATAACGAGGACATACCGAAATCGCCTTACATCGCCAACGTTGTGCCCGCCACCGACGTCAGTCCCGACAAGGTAAGGTAACCAACCGATCGCCTATGTTCGGGCAACGTTTCGTAAAACGCGTACAAAATAATTCGTACGGAAATCGTCGGAAACGTACGACACGTCGTTTTCTCGCGTCCGCCCGATGACTACGCCGTTAAAAACCACGCCGTTGCCTCGTGGCGATAATTATTCGCCTTTTTACGACGTACCGTCACAAATTCGACGGACTCGAAATTAAGTAACGTTCGCGGCCCGCAGGTGAATTGTTACGGCAACGGACTCCAGCCGAGCGGCGTCATCCAAGGGAAACCGGCCGAATTCGTCGTGGACGCGAAAAACGCCGGAGTCGCTCCGCTCGATGTCCAGGTAAACAAACATAGCCGGCGACATATCTATTTGATCTCCGAACGTGCGTGAGCACGATCGAACGGCGTCCGTGCGCTAACCACGGCGTTTTCGTTGCAGATTTTCGATTCGAAAGGCGGCACGGTGGAACCCGTGTTGAAGGACAACCGGGATGGTACGTTCGCCTGCAAATACGTTCCGAAAATTGTCGGTAAACACACGATACAGGTAAACGACACGGAAAATGGTCGTCGACGATCGGAAAGCATACGCGCGCTAACGCGGTCGTTATGTGTGTAGGTCGGTTACGGGGGCGTGGCGGTGCCGAGAAGTCCGTTCCGTCCGTTTGTGTCGCAGCCGTTGAACGCCGGCAAAGTGCAAATATTCGGGCCCGGCGTCGAGCCCGGGGTCAAGGCGAACAAACCCAATCATTTTACCATCGATTGTTCCGAAGCCGGAATCGGTAAGCATCGGGCTGGGTGTGGTGGACGTAACTTTGTGAGCGTACAAGTAGTCGACGTAGTCTAGGACGCAATATCGGTAAGGTAGTAGGTAGGTAGTCCTATTACGGGTACTCGTCGAATTTTAGAATCGAGAATTTTCGACTAGCGTCCGCGAAAAAAGCCACGATTTTTCGCGCGTAACTTTGTCGCGTAAAAATATCGAAATATCAAATCGAAATTTTCGCCGAAAATAATTGTACGACGAAAAAAAAACAAGAGACGGACAGTCGTGAAATTCCGTTTACATTATCGAAAAAAAAAAACGCGACGTTCGTCGAAATCGAACGTAAATTGATACAAACAAACAGAAATGTACAAAAAAAAAAAAAAAAAAAAAAAAAACGTAAAAGTGCCTACACGTCGTATTTCGTTTAGGCGAACTGAACGTGAATCTGGTGAACGACAAGGGAATGAACGTACCGTTACAAGTCAACGACAACGAAGACGGTTCGTTCCTCATAGACTACGTGCCAACTAGTACGGGCGTGCACAGTTTGAACTGCACATACGGAGGCGTCAAGGTGCCGGTCAGTCCGATAAAGATCAACGTTCAGTCGCCGGTGGACGTGTCCAAAGTGAAGGTGGAAGGTCTCGAGTCTCGTAAGTTTATTAACGTCGCGAACGCCGCGGTACCGTATGACGACGTACGCGTCGCCCGGCATTCCCGTAAAACATGCACACGCTTGCGACGTAGGGCGAAACGCGTTATTAAATCGAACGGTTCCGCATATGTCCGTCGCATTCGCGATAAACACCGCCGAGTCCGATTCGAGAGACGAATTCGTTACCAATGATTTACCCGTTAAAACGAGAAAGGGGCCTGTCTTCCGGTTCGGAGTGTTGAAGCCACGGTGGCGGTATCCGATTGAACCTAACCTTTTATTTACGCTCGGCAATACACTCGCTGTCCGGAAAGCACGAGAGCGGTACTCGCCGCCATCGCTTATCGTTTTACGAACGTCCTTTAATGGGAATCTACGGGACGCCGTACGACAAAGTCCCTTACGCGAATTCGCTATTTAAGAAATTTATTCGCCTAAAAATGGGGAAAAAGAAGTCTACCAGACGGGGGGGAAGGAGGGACGCCGTTTTTACAAAAATCGCATAAACTAATGGACGAAAAGGAATAGGTCGTAAAATATATATTGGAAAGTATAGCGTGCGCGACCCGTTCGAATAACGGCGACGACAACGATTAATAATAATAATTGTTTGAAACGCGCGTGCGTACTACCGTACGCGTTGCCCCGACGGGGTCGGACACGCGACGCTGCAGTGGCGCCGGTGAACAGTGTGCAGCAGTTCCGAGTGATCACGCGGGACGCGGGCCGCGGCGCGGACCTAGCGGTGACGATCACCGGGCCGTCCGGCGGTCCGGTGACGGCGCACGTGGTGCCCGCGGCCGACGGGTACGCGGTGACGTTCACGCCGAACGTGCCGGGCGATTACCGGGTGGGCGCGACGTACGGCGGTGAACCGGTGTACCGACCGGGCGGCGGCCCGTACCGGATGACGTGCACGCCGGTGAGCGACCCGAGCAAGGTGACGGCCCGCGGGCCCGGGCTGTCCGGCGGCGCGGTCGACCGGCCGGCCGAGTTCACGATCGACACGAAGAGGGCGGGCCAGGGCGGGCTGGGCGTCACGGTGGAGGGCCCGTGCGAGGCGGCCATCAATTGCCGGGACAACGGGGACGGCACGTGTTCCGTGGCCTATATGCCCAAAGAGGCCGGCGACTACGTCATCAACGTCACGTTCAACGATTGTCCGATACCCGGTTCGCCGTACAACGCGCTCATCGTTGGCACCACCGCCGCAGCCGGTGTACACCACCACCAACAACAACAACAACATCACCACCACCACCAACACCACCACCCGGTCCGACCCGCGCCCAATAACGTCAAGACCTTTGGCAACGGTCTACTGGCCAACGGTAAAACGATCTTACGCCTCCAGTCTTTGTGTGTGTGTGTGTGTGTGCGCGCGCGCGCAGTTTTTCGTCCACTAACGTTTTTGTACTTATGTCGAAGTTTTCGCTTCCTACAACTTCACTGTCGTCTGAACACCACGCGTCTAACGTTCGACGCAGTAATGAGATTACGAATTTTACGAAGAAACCGTCGAACGTCTGCACCGGACCGAAATAACCGACGACGACCAATATGGGTATCACGAATAATGGACGAAAGTAGAACAACGTGGAAATCGAAAAACGAACGCGGTTCTAGAAAAATGAGCGCCCACCTAGGACTGTTTTATTCGATTCGCGACGACGAAACGCGGGCAATTTGAACTCCGCCCGGTTTTTGTCGTCGACGTGGTATACGTCGGTAAGGGCGACGGACAAATTTCCAGGTCGGGGACGCCGTCGGTAGAAACGGAATTGGTTTGAAAACAAAGTGAGAAAATCGCGAGGGAATTTCGTTAAAATTTCGATTTTTAAAAAATCGAATTTTAAAATTACGATTTTTTTTACGAAAATTTCGTAAAAAATTCGATCGTGTAAACGTCGTTTTCGAAATGCGTTGTAACGTAGGCGTTCGATTGGAAAACCGAACGTGATTTTCGTACAGTCGGATGTTTGTTGTTCGTTAACGACGATAAGTTCGGAATGGACGGAAAACGAACGATCGAATCTACAAACCGTAGACGACAATCCCCGGCGGTTTAATTCGCCCGGAAATTCGAAACGAACCGCTAGACATTCGATACGTCGTAACTGTGTGTGTCGTTTACATATCGTACGGTTTTCAAACTAATACCAACACTGTACGCCAACGTGTCGGCTACGCCGCACTTTATTTTTGACTTTAAAATACGAATGGCCGAATTGCAATCGAAGAAAATGAACGTTTTAAGAACTCCGCTCGACTAGAAACAAACGCGTCGACGCGCACGGCCACAAATGAACGTTAAAAAGGAGAAAAAGTCGTTTGTTCTCGCGCGAAAAAGTCCGGTCCGTTTCCCACTTCGTTATCGTCGTTTTCGTCATTTTCGTCCCGAGCACCGCCGTTATTGGACCGTGAAAGACAGACGACGTACACGACGATTGTCGAATATTGGGACGACCTAAACGGAGTTGCACATGTCTGTCGCGCGCTGTAACACCACGCCCCGCTAGTAACACCGCTGCCGGATTGGTCGTCAGTAACGAAAAAGTTGAGCGTGATTTTTTTCGTAGATTTTCCCGTATCGTTGTTAACGTCTAACCAATTAACGCCGTTTGATTAATCGCAACGTCGCGTCGCTAGTTCGAACGCGACGTACGTAGGAGTGTTGAGTTTTACATGTGTTCCGTTCGGTTTTTCGCCGTCATCACGACAACCAAAACGCTATACTTATACCGCCAGCTTACACTACGCCGACACGATAATAACGATTAAACGCGTATTTTTCTCGTACTCTTCGAAGGGGTGTTCTTGGGATCGCCAACCGACTTCGTCGTGGATTCGCGAGCCGTGGCCAAGTACGGACAAGGCGTGGTCACGTGCGTGGTGACCAATCCGTCCGGCGGTCGAACCGAGACGTACATCACGGCCCAAACCGACGGGACGTACAAAGTCAGTTATTCGCCGTCCGAAGAAGGTGCGCGTAAAATGCGGCGTCGTTGTCGCGTTCCCCTTACTAACGGATACGCGTAATCGATTCCGACAGGGCCGCATACGGTGGACGTTTACTACGACGGCGCGCTCGTGGTCGGTTCGCCGTACCCCGTGAACGTGAAACGAGGGACGGACGCGAGCAAGTGCAGAGCGTACGGTCCGGGGCTGTCCAAAGGAACGGTGCACAAGGTCAACGCGTTCACCGTCGAAACGAAAGGTGACGGCGACCGTGTCCACGTACACGTTATCGGGCCATCGTTTTTGTTTTCCCACTAACCGTCCGGCCACAAATCGAGTCTCCATTCCCTGGACGCCATCCCCATCGTCCGTGCGTATTCCCCGAAGCTAATAATATCGTTCGCGACTCCAGGAGCCGGCACCGGCAGTCTGGGCTTGGCCATCGAAGGACCGTCGGAGGCGAAAATGACGTGCAAAGACAACCGCGACGGATCGTGTTCGGTCGAGTACACGCCGACGGAGTTCGGCGAATACGACGTGAGCATTCAATTCGCGGAGAGGCACATACCCGGGTCGCCGTTTAAGGTACGTTACGCCGCGATACTTTCGCCCGACCGACTATTACACGTTTTCGGTTACGCGCAGGTAACCGTCGACCGTCCGGCCACCGCCGCCGCGAACAATGTCGCGGTCACCGGGCCGGGTATCAACCCGAAGTATTGCAGAGCCAACACGCCCGTGACGTTCAAAGTGGACGCGACCAGGTGTGCCGGCGCCGCCAATGGCAACGTGGACGTGAAAATGTCGACGGACAAAGGTAAAGAAAGTGTTGTACACGAACTGTTTAAACGCTTCCGTCGTTCCGGACGAACTGTTTATCGTTTGATCAATACGATTTGTCCGATATTCGCGTAATCCCGTGATGGTCTGTTTCGTGTTCTATTTAAGGACCGTTACAACAGAAACCGATAATTCGCGACAACGAGGACGGCACTTACGACGTCACGTACACGCCAAACCCGGAAGGCGCGCTGCTCACGGCCAACGTGTTATTCGACGGCAATCACGTGCCGAACAGGTAGGCTAAGAAATAATCACGTGTCGATGATAACTCGCCGACCGTCAATCCTTGTCGGCGTTTTGTCGGTATTTTCGTATTTTCCATACGAATAGCAAAATTACGAACGATAAACGGGTTTACGTGCACGTATATTATCCATCCACACCGGATAAGATGGAGGGGCCGTGTTTTTCGTGTAAATTAAACGTCGCGCGAATACGAATTGAAAGTTCGAAACGCAAAAGGCCCGAATTCGTTTTGAAAATCGGTCGAATTTTCTGTACACGTTTCACCGCGCACTCCTTCACCACGCGTCCCGCCAGGGGAACTGTGAATTATACGAGTTTCGCGCGATACGTCGCTAAAATCGCCGAACGGTTGGCTGGCTCTCTTAAACCGTAGCCGACGATTGGTCGACACGAATATCGTGAAATCGTCGTTTTCGTAATTAACGGTAGATTTTTTTTCTATAAACAAATTACGTTCTACGATTTAAAAAAAACTCTTTGAACAAAATTAACGATATATCCTTTGGTATCGTCCATTTATCGACCGCTCCGTTACCGGCTTTGTAACAGCGAATCGGCGGACCCGGAACGAGTGCCTGTACCAGAATTGCCTATGTAGAACGCCGCCGCGCGAACTTCGGGGACGAATAATTCAGTTTACTTTTATTTAACCGAAAATGCTTATATAATTAGCGTATGATCTAAAGTACATCTAAGCCTACTCAATTTTTCGATTTAACTCTTATAAAGGTTCACAATAAGACGACACGATATCTTATTTTTATTTCGCCGCCTTACATTCGTAGAACGTCACTTTCCCGAGAACCATTAATCACAACGCAAATGTAATAATTCATCGACCTAACTCTACGTAATATTGATTTTTGGCCCATTTCTCCCGAACGAACGCTTTACAATGACATTCGGGCTTCGCCCGTTAAACGAATTTAAATATTTTCGGAAATAATCCGATAAATTCTTCGTTCGAGTCGAAAAATATTGACTACGGTTTGGGCGGCACCACCGGCACCACTAGCGCTAAAAGCGATTCGTTAACTATTATTCTCTGTGCGTAGTCCGTTCAAACTCAGAGTGCGACCGAAATTCGAATTGGATAAAATAAAAATCGAAGGGCCCGGCGTCTCCGACTCTCGAGGAGTTAAAGCTTCGGTGCCCACGTATCTAGTGGTGGACGCTACTGACGCGGGATCTGGCAAATTGGACTTGAGAATTTTGGTGGGTTACTAAAACGAACGTTCTTCCGGGTTGTAATCTCGCATGGAATTGTATTTAATGAACGTGTATGTACGTTGCAGGGACCGGACGGTTACCCGAGAAAAGTGGATATCGAAAAGATCGATCAAAATTTGTATAAAATCAAATACACTCCGGACGATTGCGGAAGGTACACGATTGACGCGCTGTACGATGGAAAACAATTGCCACAATCGCCGATTTACGTACAATCGTTCTCCACCGGAAACGTAAGTTGTTACCAACCAATTGCACGTTTATGGCCAAATTCGAATATTGATTTAGTTATTGAAAATTGAAAAAAATTGCAATAACTCGCATGCTCGGTAATTAATATACGTATACGCGTAAACAGAATTAACAAAATATATAATTAACGACGAACGCGTTACATTTAATTTCCGTCGAAAATGTGATTAACGCGATTTGGTAATTTATTGTCCGCTGGGATTCCAAATAGAGATCGTTGGCGACAAAACCGATTGGCTTTCGTACAACGAGCGAAGTTTATGTTACGCTTAAGTTTTAAGTTATATGGTCTAACACGAGTGATCCACTTTGTCTGTTTGCATTTTACGCCGTTTTAAAGAGGCGTACTATATATATATACAACCTGGTAACCTATTCGGGGCGCACACTTTTCGTTATTTACGTTTCAAATTGTTTTCTTGAAATGTTATCGTTAAATGAGAAAAGCCGATGTAACGACGATTGCATAACGCCGTTTGTACGCGTCAAAGTAGAACAGAATTGAAAGAAATCGTTTAAAAAAAATTCGTTAAAGTATTACCGAAATAAAGCGTTGTAATAGTCGGTAATGACATAATAACGTTGTTTTACAGTCGTTGTATAAAAGGGAAAGTGTACGCGCTGAACGATTCGGTTGTTTTCAAACGCCGGTAATGGAAACACAGTGTTCAAATTACGTGTTGGTTGCGAAAAATAAAAACGTAAATTTATACAATAAAAAAATATCGCCGGAAATTGATAAGAACGTACATTGTTTAAATTTATGATGAAAAATGTCGACGGTTGAAATCGCGTATCTTAAAACAACTTTTTAAATTGTTCATATTACAGTACTGTAAAAAGAAAACCTTAAGATTTTAGATCACAAATAAAATAGTTCGGCCGAAAAATATGTATAATACGACATTTGGTTTTACGTGCTAAGTCGACGAAACGATATTAAGATATTTTTAAATTCGATTTTAATAAAGAAATTTATATATATATATATCTTAACGCGTTAAATTATTTGGATTTTTCGCTACTAATTACGCTACAAGCCGATGACGCTGTTTTCAAATAAAATTTCACTAAAATCCTTTTTGGTAGCGCCATTTAAACCGAACCCTATACACGAGTAAGCGACAAACGACGAATAACGGTAATTTCGAAATTTTCCCCAGAAACTCGCGAGTAGCGAAATAACCGATACCATCCGAATATTATATTATTGACCGATAAACATTTGTTCGAGTCGTCATTTTTTCTAATTTGAAGAATCATTCGTACGATTATATCAACTCGTACTACCGACGAACAAATGTACCATCGAACATAGATCACGTCTTACATTATGCTTACAACGGCTTATTAATAATACGTACTAGACGATTTGTTCGTTAAACGTTTTGTTAGTATTTTTTACTAACGTTTTATAAGAACACGAACGTACATCGGGCGCTCAAAACTGTTGTTCGAAGTATGTGGCGATTTGTTTTTGTTTTTTGTTTTCGTCAACCGCGTTTAATCAATTCTGAACGCTACTGAAAATAACGCGTTGTAAATAGTGTTGTGCTACGAAATATTTGTTTGTTCCGTCAAGTTGTAACATGACACTAATAATTCGTATATAAATATACATATATATAAATATACGTGTAATCATGTAAAGGCGGACGGTTGTCGTATCGTGGGGCCTATAGAGAACCGAATACGGGCCGGTAAGAAGTACAACATCAGCGTGAACGCGAGAAACTGTGGCGAAGGGAACGTGACGTGCCGGATAAGACCGGTGGATGGCCTGTAAGTCTTTTCTCGTCATCGCGCGATATCCCTTCGAGGAGAAAAGCCCAGAGTCCGACCATTTACGATACACGTACAGTATTCCCGCTAAAACGGTACCGAATAAATGACGAAATTTACCAATCGGAGTACCGTTAATATATCGACCGATTACTCTCCGAAAAGTCGTAGTTTCGAACGAATTTTGAAGAGTTACCGCTCGTAATCAACATTCGTAAAAGACGAACGATTTTAAACGAGCCCATTTCGTACATCAGAGCCCGTACGTGAATTTTCTAACCGAAAATTGAATAACTCGTGAAAGTCACAACAAGAGGTCGTGAGCGAATGAATAAAAAAGTTGGACGGGGTGTATTCTAATCTCTAGGAGACCAGTCAAAGGGTCAGGTGTTCGCTCTGGGATGTCATCGTTCGTCCACATCACTTCCAATCCGATCCCCGCTCGGTGTACGTACATAAGCGTCGTTTTAGGCTGTTCCTCGAAGGGATATTGTTCGTTTCGCTTCTCCCGCCCCCCTCGACTCCGACAGCTGCACACGTACACGAAGTTTTCACACATCATCCATCATCATGTGTCTGTGTGTGCGCGCGTGTGTCGTTTCAGTTACTTGGAAAACGTCGAAGTCGTGCCGAAAAGCGACGGGACGTACGCGGTCGTTTACTCCGTGATAGAGCCCGGAGACTACACGATGACGATGAAGTACGGCGGTCAGCCGATCAAAGACGGATTTTGCACATTTACGGTAACGCCATGAACGAAAGAAAAATAACGTACATATAAAAATATACGGACAAAACGAATACCAATTAGGGACGTTAAACAAACAAATCGGATCACTTAGTGCGGGCCATAAAGCTTTTCGAATCGCTTAACAGCCTAATAATAGTTACGTTAAGTCGGTGACGGAGAGGTGTTATACGTTATACGGCCTTTTAAATATTACGATTATCGAATTTTAACGATCTGTCGCCAAAAGCGCTCGCACGTTACTACTCGACGAAATTGTTACGATAACTGTTGTTTTAAGTATCCGCGCGTGTATTCTACGTTCAAAATTGCTTATAACAAATTGTTGCCGTTCTCTTGGTATTCAAGTAAACTCTATGCCGATATGTTACACGATAAGTTAATAAAGACTAGTCATTTTACGCATCAATCACATTTTTTATTTTAAACCATACGCGAGACGTTAGTAAAAACAAATGTCCGAATACGGTTTTTGTTCGTTGGCCACATTCCGCGATCTCGGTGTACCGGTGTCGAAGAACAACGCTGACCGACCGTTCAATATCACAGTCCGAACGAGAAGTGTCGTACGGGGGAAAGGGGGCTAAGGGAAATAACGTGTATTCTCCTCTACCTCAAACTTTTCTAACTTGTCGTGCACGTTAACTGGTGGCGGTGTCCGTTGATCGGGAACGACGGAAAGGAGGGGAGGGAGGGAGATTGTGTTTGGTTCATCGTTGTTGTACACCGACACACGCGACGAGAGATTTTGTTGACCGACGAGCTATTCGAAGCGAACGTTTTCGCGAGTGTGGCGGAAAACGTACATATTAAAAACCGAACAGATATCCCGCGCTACAAACAGACGGCACAATCAGGTCAGTTTGAGGTAGTATAATATATTTCTTCGATTCTGTGTTGCCACCACTAACTTATCCCCGCTTATTGGAGTGTTGAGACTAAAAATGTACAGACGAAACGAATTGACATTTTACGCGCGCTGTACGGCGACGTAACGAACCGAACGGCAAACGCGCGCTTTTGTTTCCCCTCCGTCGACATTGGCCGTGTGGAACGCGCGCGACGGACACGCCCCGAACCACGGTACCGGTTACGACCGTTTCGGGTAAAACATTGTCCGGTGGTCGACGCGGAGCACCGTATTTACATTCCGGCGTGCGGAAACGATCGTGTAATATGGACGATTTTTCGCTAACAAAACGAGCCGTTAATAATACACCGAGATTCGCGTGGTCTCGGGACACTCGATGCCAAGTCCGAACACGCTTAATAGTAATAATAAAGAGGACGACGTCGGGCGTTCCAAATAACCGTCTTCGCGCCCCCACCACACACTCGCTCGAATCACACGAATAGTGGAAACGAGAAATTTAGGCGGTCCGGTTTTATTATTAGCCACGTGTTCAGCACTTCCGAACCGTTGTTAACAAATAAACAGAAAAATGTCGAAAAATAGAAAATATGTCGTCTCGTTTCCGGTTGTTACACGCGCTGTCGATAACACCCATTATAACGCGCTCGTTACATGCAATACGGCAAACGCGCGTTCCACTCGTCGATTATCTTTCGGCTTTGATTGATTATATCGTAAACGTCGTCTTTTAACGTGTAAAATGCTGCTGTTGTTGTTTTCTTTTTAACCAACGCCGTTGTTCTATCCTTAAAATAAAACGAAAATTCTCCAATAACACAATTTCATACAGTTAAACTACGACAATGCTGTACGGGTTTTTTTTTAAACGTAATCAAATTTTTTCGTTAAAAATTTACGATAATTTTAGCCCCGTTGAACGATCTACGAGGGTCTAAAAATAACGTCGGAGCCATGTCCTAGCCATTCGTCGCAAACGACAATGCAATTTGTGCAACATGTGTATTCGACACATAAATCAACGAATTTATAAAAAAACAACACGCGTAGTCCGTACGGAATAAATAAAACGACTGTATATATTAATACTGTTCGCGATTTTAACGACTACCGACCTACGTAGTCGACAATTAATAATCGTGCAATTATTTTTAACGTTTAGAAAACATAAAACATTCGTATAAAATTTCGTCGGTTCATTTCACAACTCGTATATAACAAAATGTATGATAAATCCAATCGATATGTTCCTAATCGTGATTTCTTTGGCGTCGCGTACGTTCGTAAATTATATTTAGCACTCTATCGATCCTACGTTCTATTATACTTGGGAAATTATTTATACTGTTTTCGTGTAAATCGAAAAACAGATTGCGTTTGAAAAATAATAGGAACAGCGTAAGCATACGCTTACACATGGCATCGTGTGTTGACAGAATCCTTGAACCGTAATCGTTTTTAAACGAAATGTTTTCTTCTTTTATTAAATATAGAATATCAACGATCTGTGTCATATGTATAATAAGGGAATGTGATTTTTGTTTTTTCAATACTTTACATTTTTTGACAAGGACAAAGAGGGAGGCTGTCCAGTGACAGAACCTTTAGAAAACAAAAATGTTTACGACCAAAAAAAAAAAAAATAATCTCATAAAACAGACGGAATATTTTTCTTTAAGTCGTCGTTATACGTTCGAAATTGAAAATAACGCGACGTATCGCCACTCGATATTTTTCAAAATATATACGTTTGCCCGCCCGTATTTCGGAGTTTACAATTACTATTGCGCCATCGAAAAATCGCTAGATTTATAATCGTAATAAACGCGTTTCGAGTCACACCGAACCTTTCAAAAATGTTTTATATCCGACATGTAAAGCCTTCGCGATAGCCAAAATAGAACCGAACCGAATTAACGAACCGAAGTTCGGCGAGTACTCTTCACGCTACAACGTCCATCTAATACGCCCGAATTTTTGTATTGTCGACGTTTAACGTTCATTTTCCATTCGTTTTTTACACTATCGTATATTTGGCAAATATAAGCAAATAAAACGTTAACCGTCGTAGTCGACTTTTCTGTTAAAACCTACGCGTTTACGAAAATGTATACGTTATTTTTCGTACGAAATATCCGACTCGAACTAGCGCGATTGTGTATAATTTTAGATTCGTTAAAGTCAATCTCATAAATCGAAACCTCATCGATACAGGAGGTCTCGTAAGTACCAATTACTCGAGACCGGCACGGTGGCGGCGGTGTTTGGTTGGCATCTATCCCGATCCGTAATATACGATAGTCGTCGTCATTTCGTCGAACGTTACTTTTCGTTTCTCGAGTACACACACGCGTATCGTTTATTTGGCGCGCTCGTCAATCACTTTCGGGCGCGAACTCTTTGATCGATTAACGAGACGTTCTCCGTCCCTCCCCCCGTTTCGTTGTCCACCGTTTATCGAGACGACACATGTTAAACAAACACGAAACGCGACGTTTCTTCCACGAGTTCTCCAACGATACGACGACACGTCCGTCTAAGTATATAAATCGGCGAATGGGCGGTGAACACAAGTGCTGGGGTTTCACGTAAACGCGTACATCAACGCGCGGCTAATGTACGAACTTCAATACCGATCCGAAAAGGATAGAGGAGTCTCTGGATTTCGAAAACGCCCCTCTTACGCTCGACCGACGGGTACATACGTTTAACGACCCCGTTGATTTTAACGAAAAAACAAAAATAAACGACGACCGTAAATCCGTCGGAAGACGACGGACTCGACACGCCTGGAACCGGACACGTCGATGCCCGGGACCGGAAAGGGGATTGGGGATGAGGGGGGTTACGAGGGGAATATCGCGTGCTCGTTATAATTAATAACGTTGGACGTTCGCCCGGCGGCGGTTTTTCTGCACGGGCCGACGACGGCCGTATAATCCGGTCGTACATAAAAAGGCGCCCACGCAATCCAGCCGTCCCCTCCGCGCTCGGATCGCGAACGTTTGGCCCCCCCTTACCCTCAAACCGTGACGCGCGGAGGCCCGTCGACGTATCTTACGCACAACAATAACTTCGGCGGGACACGACAACCGTTCCGAGCGTCGGCCACACTGCTTAATATTATAAATAAAGCGATACGCGCTTTTCGCCGGATTCGCGTTTCTTTCGATTCCCGCGCCGTTCTCTCACCGTTCGTCCACTCGCGCGTTCGCAATCGGCTCCTCTCGTAAATTCCGAATCAAAAAGTACACGTCCGCGTACAACAGCCCCAGCAACCGCAGCAGCAGCAACAGCAACGGCGACCGTGCAAAACCGCCACCGTCGTCCGTCGGTCGATCATCGCGCGCGCGCACTTACACAAACACACACATACACACACACATAGGCTAACGAACGAGCGCGTGGTCAATTGGTCAGGGCTATTTTGTATATCGCGATCGACTACCACAACACAACATCACCGCCGCCGCTTCCTTCTCTTCTCCTCGTCATAGGTGAATATATATATATATATATTTCGACAAATTACTGGATTTTGACGTTTAGCGAATTATCTTTCGTCGTATTAGACGAATAAAATAGACTACCCTCTTAATCGACTAACCCGGACAATGTGTTTTGTTCACGCGTACGCTCGTGTATATATATATATATATATATATTTCGATGGTCGGGCCGGTAAATAAAACGCTCGGTACTGTAACCGGTACCGGTCGCTAACGCAATAATACTACTAATTCATCAACGGTGTCGGTATTTCGATTTATTTCTCCACCGCCACCAGCAACAGCGACAACAACGCTGTCCCTCCTGTAGCGTTAACGTAATCACTAATCACGTGTGCGTGTTTTTTTTTTTCGTTTTGGTTTTGGCTTTTTCACGCGTTTGACAGGCCACCGAAGAACCGGTCGGAACCAGGCGATTGCCCAGAGACTTCGCCGAGCAGCTGCGCATCGACGAGTACGCGCAACAGACGACCGTCGCCGAATACGAGCCGGTGGTCTTAGACAAGATACCAGTACCTTCGTGCGGCGGAAATTTGACTGGTAAGAGAACGATCGTTTCCGAGCCATGATGGCGAAATTTGTCGTTTCGGTTAGGTTAAGTTAGATTAAAGTTACACCGATAATTCATCCGCGACACGATCGCCTGTATGACGATATAATATATAAATATATATATATATATATATACGGATACGCGCGTTTAAACGAAATATGCTAACGAAGCGAACGAGACGGTGTATAACGTTTTCGCTGTTTGGAATGCGCACGAGGAGGCGTACGTAAAACGATTTATTCAGCCGCGACCGTACGTTTTATTTCTGACTTTATGTATTTTTTACACCACCTTCGTCAGTCGGGGTCGGTTATTTTCAAAACGTGTAGCACCCCACCTAGTGGCGATAGAGTAGTAGAAGAGCGTGTGTAGTCGACGTATCCGCGGGTTGCGAGCCAATTATTTACGTTTTTTTTTAATATCGTGTCTATCGGTTACGAACGTGGGGGACAAACACGCCCCCGAACGTTTCGTCCCAAAATTGAGACGGTGTACACGCCCAAAAGACGTCGGATTTCACGACGAACGTTGACGTAAAGTCATTACTAACTAATTAACGACGATGGTCTATATTTAGCGTGAAACCTATCGGCGTGTCTGAAACGTTTCCTTAAACTACTCAGAAGCAATAATACACCTCGCATATAAATATATAGTATCACTTTAGAGATCGCGTTGACGTTGTGATTATGACGAAAATCACAAATAACCGAAAGGAAAAGAGTATATTTATTCTTCTCTTGTTATTACAATTATTTAAATAGTGTTCGTCCAAATACACAAAACATTTAACAACATAACGTCTCGCGTAAAGTTATTTCGAATAAAACTGCGACAGATACGACGACTCGGGTAATGTTTTTAGTCTTTTTAAATCATAACTAAAACGTCGTCGTCAACATATAACAGTAGAGCGATTGGATTTATTTATTAACGTTCAATAGACCAAAATGGCGGTGTTTCTACCGACGGACGGAAAAAAGAAGCAATTGGTTTAATAATGCCGTAAATAACCGTGAAAATACAATGTTTCGACTTCGCATAGCAAATTAACGTAACCATTTGAAATGTATAGTCAACGATTATTGAATTTCAATTTATATGTATTTATAACGTTCCCCAAAAACTATGAATAAAGTTTTAGGAACAACGAAGTCTAAAATTCCAATTTTTTATAAGTTTACAAATATTCGCGTTACATGGTACATACAATTATTTGATAACATTCCAAAATTCGAGGTCATTCTATTTTTAAACGTTCCCCAAAGTTCTCCTTTAACCGTTTTTCATTTTAGTTTTATAAACGAAAACCGAAAGAATATTGTTACGGATGTTTTCTACAATTGAAACTATATTTAGTTTACAAATTAATTGGCGAATAAATACGAGAAAGTTTTAAAAATAAATATTTTGCCTGTATTCCCTATTTATGTAAGTATTGATATAAGTCTTTAGTCTATATTATCGCGATTTCAATATAAATAATAAAAAACGTCGTTTTGTATGTTCGAAAAAAAATAAAAAGCGCTCGAATAAAGAAAACGGCGTAACTTTCAAAATTGAGTGACGTTTTACAACAGTCTTATTTAAAAAAACGTCAATAATTTGCACGTTTCTTTTCCGACTAGTCTAAAAAAACGTTTATTATCAATTTACTACGTTTAATAACCGTTCGTTAAATACTCTTGAACTTCGTTACATTATTTCAAAACTTCTTGCACATTCCTCTGCTACTACTATATTTCCGCTATTTGCGATTCCAACGATTTCACCGTATATCTGTATGAAACAAATTCCGGAACTTGATAAAAGTTTTAAAACGTTTAAATATATAATATATAAAATATTTGTAACGAATTTTACGTAATTATATATTTAGTTATAGTACGCGCTTACATATTACAATTCTGGAAATAATGTTTATAAAATAGGTTCGCGTAGATTATTTTTCGTTACAATTTCTTACAAGTCGATTAGCTAAGACGAAAATAAAATATTTTTTAAATTGGGTCGCCTTGAAGTATTTCTAGTTAGTTACTACGATACACTGTGTAGCATGCGTATCGTATAATGTCGGTGGACGTTTATTTTTATAACTTACGAATCTTTGATTAAGATATTAAATCGAAATTTAAATTGCCGGTCGATTTCAGTGTACACAAAATAATATATTAAGAAACGTTAATTCGACGTGTGATGTACTCGCGCGTAAATAACATTTCGAAAGTCATTTTAATTAATAACATTTAACGTTCGTAAGCAAATAATAATAAACACGAAAATTACATTTTAATTTACACGTGACAATTGTAATTTTCGTATATTCGTGTGTGTGTGTGTATATATACATACTTACGTATGTATGTATAAATAATACACTTCATCCCGACATCGCCCGTTTGTAAATTATTTTAATAGCGTCGTGTTATAAAATAAACTACGTCTCGGCGTTTACCTTTGAATACCATGCCAACAATGTATTAATATTTGTCATAAATCTGAAGGTTTTTTTTCGTAACTTTCATTTACCCGTGTTTCAAAAATAATGGTTTCCTTTGTGAAAAAGAATCCGTTTCGTTAAAGTTTTAAACGCCTTACCTGGTCATTAATATTTTCGAATACGCGTTATATTTTACGAGATTCTCGCGGTCTATTTGCCAACGTATACTAACGATAACACGTTTTATTAACAATCCGTCGTACAAATTAAAAGTTCTTCGCTATGATTAATAGTTATTTTCGTACGGATAAACTCGTCCGTTAATATATATACATATTCTTCGTCATTTTCGACAATCAATAGAATATCGGTCCGATGTAACGCTCTCCGAACGTAAAATATTTAAATGAAAAAACCGTTTCAATGTCGACATTTCTACGATTCCGTTACGCGTAACGTCGTGACGTTTATTAACTAAACGACGTCAATTACTTAAAATATCGTTAAAACTAAAATTTTTAACGAAAATAATAATATTTTTCGTTTCGGTCACGGACCCTCCACCACCGCTGAGAGGTCTCCGCGACCTATCGGTCTCTGTGGCTGTACGTATTCAGGTTTTATAGTTATCAATTATACTTATTCCTCCTATGCGTAAAATAATCGAAAAAATACGTACGTCGTTATTACTCGGGCACTATTTTGGTAACCCAATATATAATTTCATTCGTGCGTTATATTCCTATAGTCGTAACTCGTAATTGTAAATTAATATTACGGAACGAACCCGTTAAAAAAGTTTAAACAAATTCGCGACGGGATTTCAAAAGTGAATTTATATCGAATTAAACGACTAACGTTAACTGTTTAAATGGAACGATATCGACCGAAATCAGCGATCATCTCACCGAATGTATAACGTTTGTATTAAAAACGGATTACATGTAATTGCGAAATAACGAACGTGATCCACTAATACAATTATATATAGAGCAGTCTACGAAAATGTTTAGAAAGTCATCGACATATTTTTTCGGAATAAAAAGTCAATCGACAAATATCGTTTTGAACCGTTTAGTTTTTTTACTACAACGCGTAAGCGGTGTGGTCGTTAGCTAAAATGTGAGACGGTCGTTGAATGAAAACGCAATTCCGAACTCCGACTTAATCAGATTGTACGCGATTCAAAACTACAGGACCCGTCTCGGTGCGGTTTAATTATAATTATAATACTACACTAGCGTGTCCACGCGTTATTCGTTCCGCTAGCGTAATTGGTGTCTTTTTGCCGAGTCAACTTCGTCGTATCGATTTAAACGGGATCGCAACTCCGTCCGGTGAAAATGCCGATCGTGATAAATTGTAGCGTGTCGGTTGTATTACTTCGCTGGTACGTAAATGCCGCGTAACGATTGGCAATTGTACCGGTTAGACCACGACGGTCGATCGATGTAGTGACGACGTATAGGGAGGTGTGCGTTAAACCAATTGAATTTCGTCAGTAAAAAGCGGATCGGTCACCCCAAATTTGGAAATCGTCGTCATAAATTATTTCGGAAAAACCGTCGACCTTCGCAGACGAGTGGATCGGCCGGTCCCCATTAAGGATTTTCTCTAGCCCGTCCAGCGATTTGGCCGCGTATCGAGCCACTCTGCTACTCCCCCTCATCCCCACTCTCTCTCTTTCTCATTGCACGGTCCATTACGTTCGCGCGTATATTATTATTAAAATATAAATTTTCACACGCAAAACGTTGGGCGGTCCGATATAAAAGCGTCGTCGTCGTCGTCGTTTTAAAATTAGATCACTTTCGCCGGGACATCTTTTAAACGTACACGAGCACGCGCGCGCGTTTAATTATTATCCCTATTAATATATCAAACGCGGACCCCTCCAAAACAAAAATATATATACATAAAAAAAATTTTAAAATTATAGTAAATAATAAAAATTAAATAAATCGTCGTCGTAAATTCGCCGCCACCGCCGCCGCTGTTATTTGGCCTGGTTTGCCGAATTCCCGGGGATCCTTTTCGACGCGTCCGAGAGAGATAAAGACGAAGAAGGTAATCTTCGACTGATACGTATCACAGTCGCACGGCGGACGCGCGTTTACACGCACCATCGCCGCCGCCGCCGCTGCCGCCGAAACCTCCAATCGTCGGTCGTGTCACGTTGTTGTCCCGTCGTCGGCGATAAATCGCCATGGTGTACCTGTTTCACTTCGAACGGCCCCTGCACGAGGCAACGTGGACGGGCCTGGCCACCGCTTACCGGTCGTACCTGAAATGCCTGACGTTCAGCGAGGTGGACTCGTCCGCTTCGTGCGTGATGCACTTGCCTTACGACCACGCCGATAGCGTCCGGGGAGTACAAGCGGAAAATACCGGCACGGACGGCGGTGATACCGCCGCCGTCGCCAACAGTAGCGACCGCGAGGACGAGATCGAAAGTCCGGCGGCAGGCCGCTGGTCCTCGGGTTCCATTACGTTTTTGTCGTTTTACTACGTCAACACCAAAAAAGGTAAACAACGAAACCCCCCCGGCGGGGCTGCCACTGCCGTATCGACACCGAATTTACCGTACGACAACGACCGGACAGTAGCGCGGCGGTCCGTCGTTGTTATTGTTTTTCTCGCGGACCGCCGTTTGGCCGTCTGCCTCGCAACGACGGCGCCAAACCCGTCCGCGTCTGTCCGAAATCGCCCGGATAAACGAAATATAATTGTCTGGCCCGTGTGTCGTGTCGCAATATGCCGTCATGTCGTACGAACAAACGATCGAACGGTCGAATCGCGTTGTAGACTTGCGTGCGTTATTTATCCCCGGTGACGACGAAAAAACACCTCGGCTGCTTTTTAAACGTTGATTTTTCGTTTTCTCGCCGAAAAAAATCATAGTTCGTTGTACTCCTTTCGTCCTACTGACGATCCTACGGACGTTAAAAACGCCCACGAATTTCGGTCAAATCCGATTGGAAAGTCGTATAACCCTACGCGCGTTCGATTATTTGAATCCGCCAGTTTCGTTACCGACACTTTAATTCTTTTGCCCGTTCATTTCGCTTTTTACTTATCGTGTACAGCGATCGTGTATCCACGACACTCGCCACCATTTTCGCTACTTAAGCGCTAATTCGAAACTAACGTGGTGTTCGTTTCAATACGGTACAATGGAAGAGGAGTATCGTTTTTCGTTCCGTTAATATTTTTCGTTCGTACACGTGCGTGGAATTCCGTTGTCGTATTCATTTTTAATACAAAAACACAACGCGCCAAAGGCGATTAATAAAAAACGAAAATCGTGAATACTAGACTCTCTCGCTACACTGTTATAGATGCTAAACTGTAAAATATCTCGTTACAAAAATCGTCGTCTTTTGGGATGACTGGGTTATTTTTTTTTTTTTACAATACCTCGCGGCGGTATAATATTATAACAGTTTTCGTTATATTTTCCTTTAATTCCCAAATGTCGGATAAGCTACACCCTCCTATCCCCCCTCGACCCGTACCCCGTATTTTCCATTACTTTTGGGCCTTTTCATTTTCGCCAGTGCTATAGGTATTAAACACGACGTTCTAATATCCGGACTTGGGCGTCGAGATATACCGAACATATTCACGTTTAGGTTGAACATTTTAATTGGTAAATTTCTAATCAACGCATACGTGTTTCGTATTTTTTATGAATACTTGAAAAACCACCAATTAAGTGAAACACAGCGGCCAACGTTCTGTCATTGAAGCTAATAAAGAGATATCTTTGAAACATAATTGTAAAAACGACGTGTAAAAATAGCGCGCGAAAATAACTGACCGCGTCATAACACGCGCGGTATCGAAAGTTTTTTAAAAATTCTTTCCACTAGTGAAAATGTTTTAAAAGTGAAAATATTCCGATCGTAGTCTGAACAAGTTATTAAAATAATCGTTTCATACGTTTCGGTGATGGGTTCTACTATTCAAATAGTTATTTTTTGCGTTTTTCGTTATATAATTGTCGAACAAAAGTTTTCGCTAGAAGATAATAAAAAAAAAAAATGACTAGAAGCATAGCATAGCCGGTGGTAAAACTTTTTAAACTAACTCCGGGTAAATACGTTTTCACACAAACACGATTAAACGAAAGCGTACGCAGTTTATCGTAACGTTACGCGTACATAATTCATTGCGCGTGTGCACGTCAATTGTCGGAATATCTAATGTTCGAACGAAACGAACGTTTTGTTTTTTACGTTTCAGCCGACATCAAAATGCCAAGCGGTAAACGAGATCAACCGACTGTCGAGGACAACCACGACGGTACGGTTTCACTTAAATACGATCCCAAGGAAGAAGGCTTGCACGAGTTGTACGTCAAATACAACGGGGAAAATGTTCAAGGTAAATATTATTGATCGTCTAAAACTGCCACCGTTGGCGGTAGATTTTCAATTAGCAAAGCGGCTGAAGCGCGCAATAATATAATAATTATCGATAGTTGATATATATATATATATGTCGTTACGCAAATAACGCGAACGAAGAAACGTTAAAAATATTTTCCAAAAATCATTTCGTTACGTGTAGGCCGTAGGACGAGGCGCCGCGTACCGAGAGAAAATATATAAACGATTTTGTTTCCGGGGATAGGAATTATTACGACTTTCGTTCTCGACGTGTGGCGTCGTTAGCGTTTATTTTATTACGATATTCCCTGCGAACGAAAATAAACATGTTGTTCTCCGTCCGATCAAAATAATCGCTTAACCGCCGGTGGCTAAGCGTAAAATGTATTTTTTCTTCGAGAAAAGGATCGCGGCTCGTTGCCAATTTTTATCATATTTACTCGTAAACATAAAATATAAATAATCGCCATTCTATATCTCGTACGGCAATATTTTCTATCTGAGTAATATTTGAAACTTAATTATGGAACTCAGACGTGAATATTATACTGATGACGCCGAATGTATACGTACGTACATAAGTCGCGTTTAATTAACTTTTAACGGCACCTTGCCATTATAAGTAACCACCGTAAATTTTACGCGTTGTTTAAAGTTTCGGCAATGCCAATCGGTCAAGCTAATACTCGTGTAAGAATTAACCAGCAATTTTATTAGGGAACCCGTCGATGCGAATATATGTAACGCAAAAATGCGTGATGGGGGCTAGCCAAAAAGATTATTTAAATTTTTTTTATGGTTCTCACGTCCTCGTAATTTTATATCGTGACTCATGCAATTAAGTAAACGAACTATAAATACACTGACGAATTAATTATTTTCGTAAGTGGCTGGCGAACTCGATAAACCCATTTTTCCTAAATAAACGGAAATAATATTAGCATATATTTTATACGTAAACACATGCTCCTTAAATATCACGTATTTGTTTAAAATATATATTATTTATTTCATTGGTATAGAAATTCGTTAATGTTTATCTCGATTATAATAATAATTGTCAAACAGCCATAACCGTTTTTATTATACACATTTGTTTTTAAACCGCAATGTCTATATTACACACAAAATTAAAAATTTTCGAAAAAAAAAATATATATATATTGTATTAAAAAATACATGTAACGTAGTATTCTTCTACGAAATCGTTAAATTTTTACACTTTTCCTAATTTTGTCCAAGTGTTTGAATGCCTCGTATTTTTAGTCATATTCGCCGTTTGCGTTCATTCTTGAACGAATCGCACCATATTTCTCGACCATATGCTTCGGAAGAATTTTTTCACCAGCGAAAACTTTACGCACCTCTTGTGAATTTGTCACAGCTTATAATTTTCCAATCGCGAAACTGTGCAAAATTAGTTTTCGAACGACATGACAGTAGAATAATACCGGCTGATAATTTGGCGAACTAACAGTCAATTTAGCTATCGATTATTCAATTGAATAATGAACGCGAACGAACAATATCCTCTACAAAATATTCATTATCAATATCATTCGTAAAATGCTAACTGGAAAATAAAATAGGGCACGACAACGCCGCTTACATGGCCCTCGTAATGGTTTTTTTATTTATTGACGATATAATTACCCGTATTCGACCGTTCGTCGAATTTAATAATACGAACTTACACGGGCGGTAAATGTTCAAAACAACGAATTAACTCCAACCATTATTTTAGGCTCGCCGTTCAAATTCCACGTGGACTCCATTACCAGTGGTCACATTACGGCGTACGGTCCTGGACTTACACACGGCGTTAGTGGAGAACCGTCGAACTTCATCATATACACGAAAGGAGCTGGAGCCGGTAAGCATTTCGCGAGGAAACCAAACGCATTTGTTTTACTCGAACGAACGGAAAGTTAAAACGCGCTTGCCCCATCTTACAGGCGGGCTTTCGATGGCCGTCGAAGGTCCCAGCAAGGCGGAGATCAGTTGTCACGACAACAAAGACGGCACTGTGTCTGTGACGTATTTGCCAACGTCGCCCGGCGAGTACAGAATATCCGTCAAATTCGGTGACAAACACATTAAAGGCAGTCCGTACAATTCAAAAGTTACAGGTTGTTATTTTTTTTAAAAACAAATTATTCAATTCGAATAAACCGACGAAGTCTCCGATTCAAACTGATTGGTATTTACGCACTTTTAAAACGATCGTTTGTGAACAAATTAAAATTCGTAATGACGAACCCAACACGTAATTTTCCTTCCATAGGAGAAATTAGTACTGATTTTGAAAGATCTGATGTATTTCGAAACGATAATTTACGTTTAATGAACAGTTCCACATTTCCACCGTCACTATTATTTTTGAATGTCGAGTAATCGAGAAATTCTTTTTATGGCTCGTTTTTGTATTAATCCAACACTGATTTATAACTAATTTTAAAATACGATTAATTAACGATCGAAATATTACAATTCGTCGAATATTTTGAAACTAAAAAAAAAAACAATAAAGGCGTCTATTAGAATTTAAAAGTGTTTAAACGGAAAATGGAACGTCCTCTACGTATACGTAAAAGTGACTTATTTTCATGTGGGTACCTACCCGAACGAATTTCGTCATTTTTTCCCCCGATACGTGGCGTTTTTTTATACGCACGAATTAAGAAAATGTATAAAACTCGAATATGTACTCAAGGTGAGGGCCGAAAGAGAAATCAAATATCCGTGGGCTCGTGCAGCGAAGTTTCATTACCGGGCAAAGTACTTGATAAAGATTTCCGACTGTTGAACGCTTCGATTCAAGCACCGAGTGGATTGGAAGAACCGTGCTTCTTAAAACGTCTCCCCAATGGCAACTTAGGTACGTCGTTAAATTTCGAGTATTTTCCGCAAATCATTGGGAAAAAATGGTTTCAAAAACAAATTGTTCCGACATATTATATTTTTATCCTGAGTTTCGATTTATTTGAAATGTTTTTTCGTAGGTATATCGTTTACACCGAGAGAAATTGGTCAACATGTAGTGTCCGTGAAGAGAATGGGACAGCACATTGTCAACTCACCGTTCAAAATCACCGTCGGAGAGAGAGAAGTTGGTGACGCAAAAAAAGTCAAAGTTACTGGAAACGGGCTGAAAGAAGGCAAAACTCACGTGGAGAATTTGTTTACGGTCGACACAAGAAGCGCTGGTGAGTAATGACGACAACGAACAGGATTGTCGAACATAACATATAATAACGCTAATAAACGTTAAAAAATTATCGCTCGATCCCTTCATTTTCTTCAAAAAACACACATCGTAATATCTACCGTTTCCTTCTACACTCGTTATATCGTCCGAAATAAATGTAACAATATATTTTGAATAATTTATCGTTATTTTTCAAACCGTTTTAAGTATTTCTTTACCGTTTTAATTAATTTTTTCGCGCGGTTCTAATAAAAATAAAAAATAAAAAATTGTACACGAACGAACGAAAATAAAAATAAAAGACTTAATAACCGTCAAAAACGTCGCGTCTTAAACGAAACACCGTTTTTGTATCGATTTGACGCCCGAAATATAGACCGACTTTTTTGAACACGGGTTTTGTCGTAGGTTACGGCGGATTATCACTGTCCATCGAAGGTCCCAGCAAAGCGGAGATTCAGTGCAAGGACAACGAGGACGGCACGTTAAACATATCGTACAGACCCACAGAACCGGGTTACTACATCGTGAATCTGAAGTTCGCTGACCACCACGTCGACGGTTCGCCGTTTACCGTCAAAGTGACCGGCGAAGGGAGCAATTGTCAACGGGAGAAAATCGAACGGAGACGCGAAGCCGTGCCGCTGACCGAGGTCGGCAGCAACTGCAAACTTACGTTCAAGATGCCTAGTGAGTACGGTGTTTAGGACCGTTGAAATTCGCGTATCGTATACCCCGCCTCGTGTTGTTCGCCGTCGGCGTAAAACTTCGGGACGAATATTATTATCCGATTAGAGAACACGGTACGGCGCCATAGACGATACGCGAAATTCAACTCGTTTTATTTCTCCTAAACAATATTCGACCGCGACCGACGATGTTCGATATTATTAGTCGCGTAATCGTATTTATTTATGTCCCGGTACCCGATAGACGTATTGCCGTACGACTTATCGTCAACGGTAACTTCGCCAGTCGGCATTACGGAAGACGCCGAAATCAACGAGATCGAAGACGGCCTATACGCGGTACACTTCGTGCCTAAAGAACTGGGCGTGCACACGGTGTCCGTCCGGTACAAGGACGTTCATATACCTGGTACGCGTTTCGTGGACCCTCCGCGGAAACGGGTGGACAACCAACCGCCAATCACTTACTTGATATTCCGATACAGGTTCGCCGTTCCAATTCACCGTCGGCCCTCTGAGCGACGGCGGGGCGCATCGCGTGCACGCCGGAGGTTCGGGCTTGGAACGCGGAGAGCAAGGACAACCGTGCGAGTTCAACGTGTGGACCAGAGAGGCTGGTCCGGGTTCGCTGGCTGTTTCGGTCGAAGGTCCTAGTAAGGCCGAGATCGATTTCAAAGACCGTAAAGACGGCTCGTGCTACGTCAGCTACGTCGTGAACGAACCAGGTTTGTGTTTCGCGCAGCGTCACCGCATCACATATTTCTCTCTCGAATTATCGTATTCAATTAACCCACGGACCTCCGCACCGCGCCCGAGACACCCCCACCACGCTGTGCAAACGATTCTCGCACATACCGTACAATTCCCGAAACTTTCGGCGATTCGCAATTAGTGTAGGTCGATCATCTCTTCGGCGTATTTGTATAAATTTTTTTTAGCGAACGTTTTAGACCATTAGTTGAGACATTACGCGCCTAATCGCGTTTGTTTAACACAACGACAACAACGACGACAATTAATCGCGTTCCGACGTTACAGGGGAATACCGAATTGGTATTAAGTTTAACGACCAGCACATACCGGACTCGCCGTACAAACTTTTCATGTCGCCGGCCATGGGCGAAGCGCACAAACTGGAAGTGGCGCAATTCCCGACGTCCGGAGTCCAAGCTGACTATCCGGCACAGTTCATCGTTCGCAAAAACGGCGCCGTCGGTCAATTGGACGCCAAGGTAATCATCATTTTCGGATACAACGAGCGGTTTTTACGAGGTATATTTATTGTTGATGTTTTGCCAGGTCGTATCGCCGTCCGGCGCGGAAGACGATTGTTTCATACAGAACATCGACCAAGACGAGTACTCTGTCCGTTTCATGCCCCGCGATAACGGTGTGCACAACATACACGTCAAGTTCAACGGGGTTCACATTCCAGGGTCGCCGTACCGTCTGAAGGTAGGCAAAGGAGACGCCGACCCGGCTGCCGTACACGCCACCGGCAACGGTTTGGGAGACGTAAAAACAGGTAAAGCACACGTTATGTAATCTAGAGCGTTGCGGCGTTCGTAAAAATACGAATACGCGTTGAAAAAGTCGCGCGACGAATCGGGCGAAATGTACGGTAATCTGCACGATTCGATTCAATCGTTTATAACGACGAAACTTCGATTATGGGAAACGCAACTTATGTTGAATATAAATTGGTACGCCTTCCATCCACGTCGAAACAATTATCCGCCGGGTAACGGACGACGGGAAAATATACATTTCGCGCGTTTCATTAGCGAAAAACGAATTTCCGAATAGATTTGCGCGAGTGTAAAGACGAACGAATTTGTCCGAGGCCCGACACGGGGTCCGCTATTATCTCTTCCGGGAGGGCGAGACTCCTTGTCGTCGAATATTCCAACCCGAAACGTTTAATTGAATCGCTCGCGCGAATATTTTTAGGACACAAGACGGATTTCATTGTGGACACGTGCAACGCCGGCGCCGGTACGTTGGCCGTAACCATCGATGGTCCCAGTAAGGTATCAATGGATTGTACCGAAGTGGACGAAGGTTACAAAGTCAGGTACACACCATTGGTACCAGGCGAATACTACATCAGTTTGAAATATAATGGGTACCACATCGTGGGTTCACCATTCAAAGTCACTTGCACAGGTACGTTACGATAATAAAATGTTCGATGTGAACCGAACGTCAGTGGCGCGCGGCCGACGTTCGTCGCGTTTGTTTCGTTATAAAAATACCGTAACTCGAAAACTCGTGCGGGTTATTCGATCCGCACGAAAACAAAACTGTACACTCGTGGAGGGGTTCGGTCTCGCGGAACAGACGATAAAGACGAAAACCGTATACCTTTCGGACATTGTTTCCGTGACTATTTATAACGATACGGACGTTTTAGTACCTAATCACGATTGGCAGAACTTAACGGATTAATTTTTTAGGCGACGATTTGGCCGAACGTGGACCACAGGAAACCAGCTCAGTAGTCGTGGAAACCGTACACAAAGTGTCCAAAGGTCATAAGGGCGGGGCGGGTGTGGTTTTACCGCACTTCAAATCGAACGCCAGTCTTGTCACCAGCAAAGGAATGGGCCTAAAGAAAGCGTATTTAGGAAAACAAAATTTGTTTACGATAAACGCTTCCGATGCCGGTACGTCGTACTAATCGTCGCGAAATAATCGACAAACTTGTATCCGAATTTACAAATCGACGTTATTTCGAGAACGAGAAACGGTTTTTTATTCATAAATAAATTGTCGTATACTGAATTTGTAACGATGACGTGTCGTAACGTACTACTCGTTTTCTTTTTCGTTACAGGCAACAACATATTATTTATCGGTATTTACGGGCCGAAAGGGCCGTGCGAGGAGATATTTATCAAGCACATGAAACAGAACAACTACCAAGTGAGCTATATCGTCAGGGAGCGCGGCGAATATATTCTACTGGTCAAGTGGGGCGATGAACACATACCCGGATCACCGTTTAAAATCGAAACCTAAGGTCGAATTGAAACGACGACTCCCCCCCCCCCGCCACCTCTAAGCTGGAAGGCCCCCCTC